>ML108696.1:5644-65631 GCA_003697995.1 Taxidea taxus jeffersonii | reverse complement strand
TTTCTGGCCTGCCAGGTCTCTGTGGATAAGTCTGCTGCCAATCTAATATTTTTACCATTGTATGTTACATACTTCTTGTCCCGGGCTGCTTTCAGGATTTTCTCTTTCTCGCTAAGACTTGTAAATTTTACTATTAGATGGCGGGGTGTGTACCGATTCCTATTGATTTTGAGGTGTGTTTTCTGCACCTCCTGGATTTTGATGCTTGTTCCCCTTGCTATATTAGGGAAATTCTCTACAATAATCCTCTCCAGTATACCTTCTGCTCCTATTTCTCTTTCTTCTTCTTCTGGAATCCCAATTATTCTAATGTTGTTTCGTCTTATGGTATCACTTATCTCTCAAATTCTCCCCTCGTGGTCCAGTAGTTGTTTGTCTGTCTTTTGCTCAGCTTCTTTATTCTCTGTCATTTGGTCTTCTATATCACTAATTCTGTCTTCTGCCTCATTTGCCCTAGCAGTAAGAGCCTCCATTTTTTATTGCACCTCATTAATAGCTTTTTTTATTTCAACTTGATTAGACTTTAGTTCTTTTATTTCTCCAGAAAGGGCTTTTATTTCTCCTGACAGGGTTTCTCTAATATTTTCCATGCCTTTTTCGAGCCCAGCTAGAACCTTGAGAATCATCCTGAATTCCAGATCTGATATATTACCAATGTCTGTATTGATTAGGTCCCTAGCCTTCGGTCCTGCCTCCTGTCCTTTTTTTTTGTGGTGAGTTTTTCTGCCTTGTCATTTTGTCCAGATAAGAATCTGCTGTTCTCCTTGTTAAGTGAACTTGGTCTTGGCTGGACTTCTTTCATCTTCTGGGGGAGGGGCCTGTTGTAGTGATTCTCAAGTGTCTTTGCCCCAGGCGGAATTGCACCGCCCTTACCAGGGGCTGGGCTAAGTAATCCTCTCAGGTTCGCTTTCGGGAGCTTTTGTTCCCTGAAAGCTTTCCGCTTTCCGTAGAGTTCCGGAGGACGGGAATGACAATGGCGGCCTCCCAGTCTCCGGTTCAGAGGAGCCGAGAGCTAGGGGCCCCAGTCTTCAGTGCACCTTCAGAGAAAAGCGTTTAATCACTCCTGTCTCCCCAGCCTCCGTTTGCGCTCGGAGACCGCGCTCGGAGACCGTGCTCGGAGAAAATCGTGCGTAATCAGTCCCGTCTCACTGGCTTCTGGGAGCACTCGGAGCTCATCCAGCCTGAGACCAAGCGTCTCTGTCTCTGGCAGAGTCCCACCTGGAGTCTCCGAACCCCATAGATCCCTGAGCTCTCCCGGGTCCGAGTCTCCCCAGATCTTGTGGGGACCCCTCGCACAGAGCACCGGCCTGTGTCACAGACCACGGCTCTAGGAAACCTCGGCTCTATCTCCGCAGCTGGCTTCCCTGTTCTAATACCTGTGAGCTCTGCGACACTCAGACACCCCCGATCCTTCTGTGACCCCGCGGGACCTGAGTCCACGCTGTCCCCGTGAGGTCTTCACCCCAGTTTAGCCTCTGGAGCGATGTCCCTCCGTGGAGCAGACTTTTAAAAGTCCTGATTTTGTGCTCCGCTGCTTGCCAGGAGCCGGCCCCTCCCCCCGGGGTCTATCTTCCTATCGCATTGGATTCACTTCCCCGCTGGTCCTACCTTTTAGAAAGTGGTCGATTTTCTGTTTCTAGAATTGTTGTTTTTCTTCTTTTCAATCTCCTATTGGATTTGTAGGTGTTCGGAATGGTTTGATAGGCTATCTAGCTGATCTCCTGCTGCCTGATGTTGTCTCAGCCTGCTACTTCTCCGCCATCTTGACTCTCCCCCCCAGTGCTTTCTTGTTTGATGTATATAGCCTCAGTCTATGGACTTTGAAACTGATTTCCCTTCTCTTGAGATTGATTATATACTGTCTTGCATAGGAGACATCTTATTTTCTTTCCAATGTAGGAAAACCAGCCCTTGACACAAAATCATTAGGGAAGCACTGAGACTAGCCAGCCCCAGCCCTAATCTTTTTGAAAGAGGTAATGTATATAAAAAGAATTAAATATACTAAGAACATAGCAGAAGGATTAAACTTAAACTTAAAAGGAGTAGTAGTATTTTGTGAGCTCATCTTCATATAATGGGTAGAATGTTGACACATGCATAGAGAAATGGCATTTTAAGAAGATGCACTTGTTCGAATAAAGTCTTCTACATCTTGGGAGTGCATAGCATTTAAGTAAGAATGAATCAACTACTGAAGGTTGTAGAATGCACATGCGCCAAGAAGAGTATGGTCTGGATCAAGTTGATAATACAGATTGGTGTCAGAATCTTAAGTGTCTTACATGGTAAGCTTAAAAAAAAAAAAAACAACCTTACTTTTGTAATTAATGGTGGTTGAGCATGATTAATATGATGAGATCTGTATTTGTGCAAAACAATCCTAGTACTAATGCAAAATATTGTTTTGAAGGAAAAGAGACCAGTGGAAGCCACTTGATAAGTCTGGCTAGAGGTTTATCAATTTTATTAGTTTTTTTTTCAAATTGTCACCTCCTGGTGTCATCAATCTGATCTATTGGTTTTGTTTATTTTAGTTTCTATATCATTTATATCTATTCTGATCTTTTTAATTTCCTTCCTTCTGCTAGATTTAGGTTTTGTTTGTTGTTCTTTTTCTAGCTCCTTTAGGTATACAATTAGGTTCTTTGAGATTTTCTTGTTTCTTGAGGTAGGCTGGTATTGTTCTAAACTACTCTCTTACAACTGCTTTTGCTGCATCCCATAGATTTTGGAGATTTGTGTTTTCATTTTCACTTTTTCCTATATACTTCTTTTTCAGTTTCTTATTTTATTTCCAGGTGGACCCATTAATTGCTTAATTGCATGTTCTTTATCCTCCTTATTGGTGTATAAAAATGCAACAGATTTCTGTACATTGATTTTGTATTCTGTTTCTGTTTTGAATTTGTATATTGGCTCTAAAAGGTTTTTTTTTGTTTTTGTTTTTTTGAAAGACTACATATATTTGTAGTCTTTCCAGGTTGTTTCTTGTGATTGATTTCTGTGGTCAGAAAATATGCATGGTACGACTTCAATCTTATATTTGTTGAGGTCTGTTTTGTGGCCTAATGTGATCTATTCTAGGGAGATTGTCATGTTCACTTGAAAGGAATTTGTGTTCTACTGATTTAGGATGAAATGTTCTAATATATAATATACTAAGTCTATCTAGTCAAGTTTGTAATTCAAAGCCATTGTTTTGTTTTTAGATGATTTGTCCATTGATGTAAGTTGGGTTTAGTCACCCACTTTTTTTTTTTAAGATTTTATTTATTTATTTGACAGACAGAGCCACAAGTGGGCAGAGAGCCTGATGCGGGGCTCAATCCCAGGACCCTGAGATCATGACCTGAGCTGAAGGCAGAGGCTTTAACCCTTTGAGCCACCCAGGTGCCCCAAAAGTCACCCACTATTTTTATATCATTATCAATTAGTTCCTTTACATTTTTAAAAATATTTTATTTGTTTATTTAATGGAGAGAGAGAGAGATCACAAGTAGGCAGAGAGAGGGGGAAGCAGGCTCCCCACTGAGCAGAGAGCCCTATGTGGGACTAGGTCCCAGGACCCTGCTGAGATCATGACCTGAGCCGAAGGCAGAGGCTTAACCTACAAGCCACCCAGGCGCTCCAGTTCCTTTACATTTTTTATTAAGAGTTTTATGTATCTGGGTGCTCCTAAGTTGATGTGTATAAATATTTTCAATGTTATATCTTATTTTTTATTTTTCCCGTTAATATGTATAGTGTCCTTCTTTGTCTCTTATAACAGTCTTTGGTTTAAAATCCATTTTGCTCCCTATAAGTGTTGTTATTCAAGCTTTCGGTTAACATCCATTTGCATATTAGATATTTCTTCATCCCCTCACTTTCAATCTGTGGGGGTCCATAGGTCTACAATGAGTCTCTTGTATGCAGCATATAGGTGGGTCTTGTTCTCTGTTTGTTTTAATCCATTCTGTCACCCTCTGTCTTTTGAATGGAGAGTGTAGTCTATTTATATTCAAAGTAATTATTGGTACATATGTATTTATTGCCATTTTATAATTTATTTTGTTGTTTCTGAAGATTTCTCTGATACTTCCCATCTCTCTTTCATGGTATGCTTTCTTTAATGATATATTTAGATTTTCTTGATTTTCTTTCTCTTTATTCTTTGCATATTTATGAGTAATTTTTGATATATGGTTATCATTAGATTTGTTGATAAGCTCTTCTGCATATAGCAGTCAATATTAAGTTGATGGTCACTTAAGTTTGAAGCCATTCTTTACTCCTCTCCTCCCCATTTTTTTAAGTATATGTTTCATATTTTACACACTTTTATTTTGTGAATTGTTTGACAGATTTTTACAGGGATATTAGTTTTTACTGCTTTTGTGTTTCCCACCATCACATTGTCACTTTTGCTTTCTGCTTTCCATTCAAAGAGTACCCTTTAATATTTCTTGCAGGACTGGTTTAGTGGTCATAAACTCCTCTACTTTTAGTTTTCTCGGGAAACTCTTTATCTCTCATTCTATGCTGAACAATAGCCTGGGTGGATAGATTATTCTTGGCTGCAGATTTTTCCCATTCAGCACTTTGAATGTATCATGCTGTTCCTTTCTGAAATAGAAAGTTTCTGTTGAAAAATCCCTTGCTAGCCTTATGAAATTTGCCTTATATATTATTGTCTTCATTTGTATTGCTGCTTTTAATTTTTTTTCTTTATCACTATATTTTGTTAGTTTAATTACAGTATGTCTTGGTGTAGACCTGCTTTTGTTGATTTTGTTGTGGGGTCTCTTGCCTCCTAGTTCTGGACACCTGTTTCCTTTACTATATTATGGAAGTTTTCAATTACTGTTTCCTCAAATTTATAATACAAGTGTTATGTTTGTTGGAGTCACTGAGTTCCCTTGGTCAATTCTTGTTTTGCATAATTCTTCTATTTTTTTTGTTCAGCTTGATTACTTCCATTACCCTGTCTCTAGATCCTTAATTCATTTTTCTTCTCTTCTAGCCTGTTGTTCTTTCCATCTAGCATGTTTCTTATTTATTGAGCCCTGTCTCTCTGCTAGATTATTCCTTATCTCTGTATTAAGGGTCTCACTCATGTCTTCCACTCTTTCCTCAAGTCAGAGGAGTATCCTTATTATCATGGCTTTAAATACTCCATCAGGCATGTTACTTCTATCTGTTTTGCTTAGATCCCTGGCTGTGGCCTTGTCCTATTCTTTCATTTGGGATAAATTTCTCTGTCTTCTCATTTTGTCTATGTCTCTCTGTTTCTGTGTTAGGAAAGTCAGCTACGTCCCCTGCTCTTCAGGGTAATGACTTTATAAGGAATAAGTCCTGTAGTACTGTAGTGCCCTACCATGTAGTGTCCCCTGTTTCCCAGGGCCTGGTGCTTCTGGTAATGTCTCCAGTGTGTACTCTGTGTACTCTGCTGTTTTTCCATGGCTGCTTTACCTTCAGGCCAGTCATCTGCTAAGGCTCTTTTTGCTGGTTGTGAACAGTGTTTGGTCTCTGGCCTGAATGTGATGTGCTTTAACTAGGCATGCTCTGGTCTGCTTGTGAAATGAGACCTGTCACTACCTGTCAGAACCAAAGCTCTGTTAAAACTTCTGAATTCGGAGATATGGTGTGAGCAGGGCTTCAGGCTGGTCTTCTGGGGGAGCTAGCCCTGCAGCCAGGACTAAGGTTAGTGAGACTGGGGAAGGTGTTCTCCATGGGCATGGTGGGCGGCAGGGCTTGGTGTAAGCCAATTAGTAAGAGGGTGTTGGCATTGCACTGGTTCTGATAGGTGTTCTTGTTCTTATGCTGAGGGGGAAGGTGTGGAAATCAGTGTCTGCCACTTCCTTTGTTCCCAGATAGGTCCTTCTGTGAATGCTGCTTCTCTGGGATGCACTCTGAATACAGCAATTAATCTCTCCACTATGTGCCCCAGGCACACTTCAGATGGATGTTTCCATGTTATTTGTCTGAAGGCTGTTTGCCTGCCTTCTCTCCAAGAGCAGCACAGTGCCTTCTGGGCTCTATCCCAGCTAAGCCTGCTGACCTTTTAAACTTCAGGCTTTAAGGTCTGCTTGTTGCCAGGAGTCACAAAATTTAGCCCCTATAGCTTTCCAAGCCAGTTGCTTTGGGTATTTTCCCAATGTGCTCCCCTTTGTGTTACTCTTTATCTGGACTTTATGACTGTTGCTCCCTCCCCACCACAGCAGCCAAGATCTGTTTCTCTCTCAAGCTATGTTGCTACACTTCCTACCTTCTTTGGTGTGGCCTCTTCTCTACCTTTAGTCATGATGTTTGTTCTGCCAGACTTTAGGTCATCGTCTAGGGTACTTAGGATTATTTGATAGTTATCAGTTGTATTCATGGGATGAGGTGAGCTTCGGGTTCTCCTCCTTCACTGCCATCTTCTGATCTGACAAATTTTGTTTCTTAATGCTTTGTTAGTATCACTGATTTTTATCAAATTACTCTCTTGACTCATTCTCTTGGCAGTGTGTTCTATTTAACTATATTGGTATATGTATAAGTTGTTAAATTAGTTTCATAAAAAAAGAATGAATTTTATGAAGGAAAATTTAGAATGGGTCATTTAAGTAGCAATAAAATTGCTATAGACTATTTTTTAAGCTAGAGAATTGTAGGGAACTGTAAAGAGTATTTATTGATGTGTGTCTCCCCACCCCCCTTTTTAAAATATTTTGATGTGTTCACCTACTTTTTGTAGCTTTAGTGATAATATTGGTTCCAGCAAGAACCATGTAGGACAAGAAGGAATTTCAAGTCAAGTGTTGACTCTAAAATATTAGTTAATCATATGTTGATGGTTTCAAATACATAGAAATATTTTGATTGGCTCGCATTCACAAGCTTAAATAATTTCTTTATTACTATCCATTTTTTCTTATATTATCTTTATTTGTTGTAACAGTTTGGGAATCAGGTAGAAGCCAACAGAAAACATTGTTGCTGCTTAATATAGAAAGATAAGTAGCTTTTTTTGTTTGTTTGTTTGTTTGTTTTACATGTAGCTGAGACTATCTTTTGTGGTAAGCTATCAAGTAGATCATTAGTGAGTTGTTCCCAAAGATATCTAAGCTATTCTTTCCCCTAGTAAGGAAGCCTCTCTTTGATTTCTTTTGACCTATTAAGGAAAGTTAATAGATTTTTGTCTGAATGTGTTCTCTCCTTTATATCGCATCTCTGATACATGTTCTGATCATGGTATTGACAGAACTGGTTGTAGATATTTACTAGAATTCACATGAAAGGTCCAACCCAGGGAATCTATTTTCTTTCTGAATCCATATTATATTTCCTCTCTGAAGCAATTTCATATCCCAGGAGTGTTTCCTCTTATTATGAACTATTTCCATATCTGCTTAATATTGTAAATTAATCAGAAGTGAAAAGCATCTAAAGAATAAAATACCTCTTAAAAAACTATAGATATATTATACTTGAATATTATTCTTAATTCAAATGAATCACTGAATCAACTTATCTCACAATGGTAATGAGAAGGAAAATTATCAATAAAAGTACCTTGAGTCTTACCAAAAGGATATGTTCTTTTATTAAAAGCACATGCTTTTACTAAAAGCATATATTAAATTACAAACAATAATAAATATGTGAGCCTAATTTTTAACTAATAATTCTTAGAATATATTTATATAATATGTGAGTGCTATGATTAATTAATTTATAAAAGTTATTGAAATTGAGATAACTTTTAGCTTTAGCCTGATAATTTAGGCTTAATTTTTTATAGATAATTATTAAAAACTATTTCCAATCCAGAAGTGCCAGGGTGGCTTTAGCATCAGATTCTTGATTTCAGCTCAGGTCATGATCTCATGGGTTATGAATATGAGCCTCACCTCCAGTTCTGCTCAGTGGAAGTCTGCTTGAAGATTCCCTCCCTCTGTCCTTCCCCCACATGTACACACAAGGACACATGTTTTCTTTCTATAATAAATAAGTCTTTAAAAAAATGTTATTCCAAATGTGTTATGTTATTGTGAACAACAAAACAGTAAAAATGACTGAACAAGCCAATTGTCCATCTTGTAAGGACACCACTGATGATACCTGTCTTCTTGGCTTTTGTCATGTATGTTCAACTTTTCTATACTTTGCACTGTTATAATCACGTTTTATTAGGCTTTATTTTAACAAATATGTAGATTGTCCATTTATTTACACTTTGAAATGATATTTCCTGTTTTCTACTAATGACAGGAAAACTTACCATTTTTCCAAGAGATAGTTCTTTAAAAATCACTTTAATTAATTTATTCAAAGTAATGTGTAACTCAGAATAATAGCTATTTCCATGCTAAGTCTTGTCCTTTAATAAAGATAAAATCAAATTAGCTTGGAGTTACCCAGTGCCTTTTACCTATTTCTTGTATATAATTTGATTTTAGTATTTCTCATATCAGATAAGTTGTAATATTAAAATGGAATTACTAAAAAAATTAATATTATGTAAATATCCATTATTAAATTCCTAGACATGCTAATTGTTAAATGTGGAGCCATTACAATTATTTTTCTAATTTCTAGATTATTATTGTTTACAACTATGTGCCTAGCAAGGAAAAAAAAAAGTAAAGAAATGCAGTCTGCTGTAAAGAACCTTGTAATTTTCTCAAAATTCTTTTTCAATAAAAATTTGACAGCTATTTATTGAAGATGTACCAGGTACCTTATGTGGCCATGCAAATGTTAAAAAGATGGCTAAAACAGTTCCAGCTTAATTATATACATAATAATTAGGCTAAGGCATTGACAAATTTTATTCTAATAAGAAATGTAAAATCAAAGAAATTCTGCTGGAATTTAAAAATAGTGAACCTATTTAATTATATACATCATTTAAATGTATATAATTATACATTATATATAACTATATATAATTAATGTATATATTAAAGGTTAATAATTAGAAAATTACTCTCTCTTTTCAGACTGATAGTAAGCACCATATAAAATAGGTTCCTTTTCTCTTTGCCTAAAATATCCCAAGCTTGTGATAGGAATATAGTATTTGGAGGTTTTATTAGCCATATGGAAGTAGCCTCTCTTATAATTTGCAGTGTAGTGAGTTCATTTTACTTGTTTTTGGGTTAAGTAAAGGGTTAAGTAAAATAGAAAAGTATAAGAACATGCAAAAATATTATAGCAAAACTTACTAAAGCTTTGGAAAGTCAATAGTCAATGAAAAGGAGAAAACATTTAAAATAGATGTCAAAGTGTAATAAAATTGGTTATTCTAATTTATTATTATATCAAAGTCATCTAATAAGTATGTGTTTTCATAGAGTTTATAATATAGTATAGAAATAAGTTAAAATTACCAGTACCAAAGCATGAAAGGTGTTACAAAGTAGAACACAATTTATTACAAATGAATGACACACATAAAAGGCATGAGTTAAAAGATTTGGCTGTGATGGTTTAATCAAATCTTCAGAGGAATCAACACTTTCCCCTGATTTCCACTTAAAGTTATTAGAATATATATTTAGTTTTAAAATTTATTTAAAGCATTAAATACTCACTTATTACTTTTTCCCCCTAATTCCTTATTTTCCTTTTTCCCTACACTCTCTCACTTAACCTGGATCCCATGATGTAAAAGATTGTGCTACAGTAATTACTTCAGAAATTATTATTTCTAAAATTTCCTAAATCATTAACATGTGAGAGCCAGTCAGAACTTCTCCTCACTATGATATAACTATTGTTCTTAAACAGACTTGAGAAATTCAGGACAAAAGTCAAGAAAGTTAAAATTTTCAGTTATTTATAAAGTTTAATTGAAAGCTCAGGTAATTAGCTGGAGATATCACTGAGCTTCATACTGGAAAAGAATTTTGAATTTTTATCTGCAGTAATAAATTATAAAATGAAGTTTCAACTACTGTTTTCTAACTGTCTTTAACAGTAGAATTTTAGTAGAATTTTAGGTTCATTTCAAACATCAAATAGAAGATGAGAGATTAAAAATCCCATTTAAAGGGATAACTCTGTGATTCTCTAATGCTTTGGAAGTATTCATCTAGCTATAAATATATCTGAGTAGTTACTATATAAGAGAACAAAATCTCCTTGATTATTATCTCATCTGCGCTATCATTAGGTAATTATGACATACACTTAAGCTAGCTGTAATAGTTTTAGATTAGGAGTAAGAAAATAGAGTTAAAAAAATGAAGTAATTTGCAAAGCAAAAATCTGTATAATCAATGGACATTTTTATGGTTAACATATTTTCCATTAAAAGTTACTCTTTTCAAGAGGAATAAAGTAATTATATTTATATTTCCATTGTAGAACTATCTCATAGAGATATCATTGATAAATATGAAAGCTTTGGTGACTGTTAAAAGGAAATATGCATTAAAATTCACTTTTTGAATCAACATGTTGAAATTCAGATGTGATCATTACCTTAATTCCTTCTTTTCCCAGCTAATCTTTTCAGTGTTGATTTTCATCATTCATTCATGAATCATTATCATCTGCCTATTATATGCTATATGTTAGGTGCTGGGAACAGAAAGACTAATGCATTTAAATGTGTTCAGGTAAGTGTAGAGATAATAACTTATTATTTATAAAATTAATTAACATATACCAGAGAGCTGAATAATTAATTCTACCTCACTTCTCTTTTTTCATAATAATTACTTAGACCATTTATTACAGAATTATTTCAGTTTTTCCACGTAATTTTAGTGATAGAAGGTTTAAAATATGCATAATATCATTGAGTTAAGCAAATTCCTTCACATTTGACACTTACTAGAGTGTCAATCTCTACAGTGCAAAATAAGCCATAACTTTTCATATGATTATAAAATCTCAGATACTCTGGAAAGAGCTTTGGAGTTGCATTTTATCTAATTTTGTGAGGTATGTTGGAGTTTCTCCTATAACCTCTCTCATAAGGATGAAAATGAGAATGGGGATGGAGTGGAGATGTGGATTTAGGTAGTTGAAATATGGATGGAAAGAGAGCAAGGAAAGTGAATGAGAATAGGTTTGGAAGACAAATTGCTCTTTCTCTCAATTTTGCTGAAGGCTGGCTGTGATTATTGGTATAAGCCAAGATAAGTCAAATAATCAAATATAAAAATTGCAGTGACTTTAGAATAAATTGCTGAGCATTTGAATTTGAAAGGCCCTTTTGTTTGATTTAATGAGGTTGAATTCTGCTTGTATATCAGAGAAGGATGAAGAAATCATCACAAGCCTCTCCATAAGCCCATTATCCCTACAATTCCCCAATAATAATCTTTAGGTGACTAAAATAAGATGAATTAATAAAAATTACTCATTCATATGGTTTCAATTATAACTTGTTTTGTTTTTATTGTGCCATTAGAATGTTAGAAGTATTCTCAGTAAGATGCGCAGTTTCTTTCTCTATGTGCTGCAAGGAGTATATCTAAACCAAGCTGAAAAAATAATTACAAATAGATATTATGTAAATCATTTATGTCTAGAGACATTGTTCCACATAAAATGATTTCCTCAAAAATCTCCAGTGATTGTATGTTATCTTCAGGATTTAAAACAAATTTAGAGAGCTGGTACTCCATTCAAGGCAACCTCAGTCTACACCTAATCACTTTTCCAAAGCTTATTTAAATTTGAAATATATTTTCATTAGCTACCACTGTTTGCCAATTCATACTTTTTCCAAATAGGTGTACTCACTTAAATTAACTACATGCATTTTTATTATTTTGCTTACATTGATTCCTCTCATTAAATTCCTTTTATTTTCTTCCTTCTCTATCTAAATTATAATAGTTCTAAAGATCCATCTAAAATTTACTTACCTAGTGTCTTCCTGCCAGCCTCTGTTGTATAGTCCTTTATAGTCAGTTTATATGAATATGAAACTCCACTGTGACATTTATTAGTTTTACCTTCATGGGCAATTAATGGAAAATCTTTATGCTCTATATTTACTGATCAAAACTGGAAATAATAGCAGTAATATCACATGGGGTTGCTATGAGGATTAAATTAATACATAGAAAATATGAACATGGTACAAGTGTTGCTGCTTTTGCTGTTGTTACTAATGTTACTATCATTAAATTATTTGCCAATATACTATTGCTTTATATTATTTCTTAGATGTAATAATTTAATCTCTTATAAATGAATGGCATTTCTCTCCTATTAGATTTTAACATCCTTAAGACTAAATAGAATATATAAAATACTTCATTGATATACTGAATTTCTTTGCACATTGATAGTAGAAGTTCAATAAAAATTTGCCAATCAGTACATAAAATTATGAATGAAAGGCCAAAGAAATTAGTGAATATCCTTGCATTCCCATTTCTCTATATGGATTAAACCTAATTTCTTAAATCACTTTTTATTCAAGTGTGGTTTTTTTTAATAATAATTTTACTTTGGCAATTTTGTTTATTTAGCACAATAAAATTGCTGCAGACAATTTTCCTTTATGATGCATACATAAAGGGTAAATATTTCTTAAATCTCAACTAGAGGATTTTAACAGCATTATTGGATAATATTAAAGTCCTTACAATTCACAAATTTTAACAGTTAACTCATGACTAAAACAATTTATATCTGGAGCAAGAAAAATGTTATTATATACATGGGTTGAGTAGGAATTTTATTTATTCATTTTTCATAATGTAAGCTCTAAATGCAACTTATGATATTGATAAAATTTTGGCTAGTTATACTAATTTAACAACGAAAAAGTAACCTTCAGGACTATGTTGAGTTCTTTTGTTTTTGTTTTTGTTTTTCCCCAGTTTGTTTTACTGGTAGGCAGGCAAAGAGCCAGCTATTTTTTTTTTAAGATTTTATTTATTTATTTGAGAGAGAGAATGAGAGAGAGAGAGAGAGAGAGAGCATTAAGTGGAGAAAGGTCAGTGGGAGAAGCAGACTCCCTGTCAAGCAGGGAGCACAATGAGGGATGCGATCCTGGGCCTCCAGGATCATGACCTGAGCCGAAGGCAGTCGCTTAATCAACTGAGCCATCCAGGCGCCCCAAGCCAGCTATTCTGAAAGAACTAGGGTTGTGATGGAGGCTAGGAAAGAGGAGGTAAGGAAGATGGAATAACATTTCACAAAATGAAAAATTAAAACAACAGCAAGAATAACAGCCTTTGTTCCACTGGGCAGCATCTGCATTCTGCTTAATGGTATTATTAATAGTTGATATCTTTTAGGAATAACTGGTTATAAGCATTGCCTCCTGCTTCATGAAGCAATTTCTGTTCATTCCTATACATATCTCAGCTTTAAAATTGAGAAATAGAAATTTAAAAATATATAGAAATATGGGAATATATATAAGAAAAAATAGTGGAAAGATAGGCTATGTTTGGCTCCTGGTGAGGGAATGTTCAATAGGACAGTTGGGTCAGGAGACAAGCATCTCTCATCTTGATCCTTGTAATAGGGTTTGAATTTTATATTCTACATATATGTTAACTTGATAATGCATACATAAAAAAGACTGTATAAACAAAATATGGAATCCTATAAGCCAGTAAGCTGATGATAATGTAAGCAAGATCATAGTAAGCTTAAAATATGAGTTAAGGCACCTTTGGCACCTCTGCAACTTTGACATTTCCCTTTTCTTCTTGTCCCTTCACAAATCAACTTTCTTGTTCTTTCTTCTATTCACAGTCTGACTTACTAATTCATATCAGTGTGAAGTGTATTTTCCAGGAACACCTAAGTTTTCAAGGTGGTAACATTTTTTTAACATAAAAGACTTGGGAAATTAAAGGCATAATAGCAGGGGTTAGTGAAGATTTCAGATTGAAAATAAATCAATGACTGTAAGAACAATTCTATGGGAAATTTATGCCTACTTATGTGTGAAACAAACTATACAATTTGACTAAGCAAATGATCTGGCAACTCTTGAATCTATGCAATATTTTTTGACTAGAAATATTTTAACACATGACAGTATGTGCATTCATAATCTCTAGAAGTTAAATTTGTATTTGTGTTGTGTTTACCGGTCTAAAATTCAACATTTGGTATATCAGTAAATAGCTAGATGACAGGCAGACAGGAGGTTGCATTTTATCTGGTTAAATTCTATATCTAATCTCCACCTTTGTCCTCTCTGCTCTGTGCCCTAGGATTTTGACCTTGTATTGACTTATCTCTGGGTTTCTTTACCCTCTGGCTTCCAGCTGATTTTCTCTAAGAGAAACAAGGGCAGGAGATTTGAGGGGGCAAGGAGAACAATTTTGAAATATTTATTTCCCTGGTGCCCAGTCTTCAGAGACTCAGCAACCTGGCTATTTCCCTTGACCAAAGGCCTCAGTTCCTTTAGTCATGTAGCCCTATCAACGAAATTCTTTTTTTTCATCAGATTCCAGTAACTGCTCACTTCCTTCTCCACAAAGAATGTTAAAGGGGCCCCATTGTAAGTAATGCTAGAGTTCTGCACCTTCCCTTTTAGTTCCATGTTTGCCCATATAAAGAGTCCTATGACAATCTTTCCTAAATTATACTAATTTGAGTGTTGCATCTATTTCCTCCTGGATCTTAAGTACAATAAATAGAGTTTTTGATCATTAGAATCCATGGTGCTAGTGGGATTTTACTTTTAATGCCCCATTATATCTATAGCTGGTGATGTTTCCATTTTTTTTAATGTGTTTATCTTCCATTTGAGTACTATATATGTTAACGGGTATAGTACTAAAAAGTATAGTTAGTTTATTTATTAGCTGTCAGGCAATGCATTAAAAGGCTTGAGCATATTAACTTACAGCAGACCTAAGGAGTAGGTACTATTATTATCCCCCTTAAAAATGAAGGAAGTGAGACTTACAGAGGTTGAATGACTTTCCCAAGATCACACAGCTGGTAAATGATACAATGAGTGCGATTTAAACTGCGGCAGCATGACTTCCTGCTTTTAACCACTATACGTTATTGTGTAGAATTAACATAATTTACTGGGTCAGCATGACATAGATGATAGAATTAGAAAAAAAAAAAGGTACTTAGCTCAATGTAGTTGCCTACTGTAGATGTCCAAATTTTCATGTGAGCTGATTTGTAATGAAAGTTTAAAAAATGTAGCATTTTGAACAATTTCTAAAAGAAATGTGAGGCAGTGTGTCACATAATAATACAGCATGCATAAATGGTATAAAACTTTTAAAACCTAACGATTGTGCCTGATGCAGAAAAAAAAAGAACTTCTAACTATATTTTCAGAAGCCTTTACAGTAGTATATATTTAGCAAAACTATCTAACACCAGAATTTTTTATAGAATTTCCTTTAGTGATAATCTGCTATCATATAAAATGTGAAAAGTAAATTTTAATTTTTGCTAAACAATCACTTAAAGGAAAAATGCATCATAAAACTCTAAATCTTATATCAATAGGCAGTAAATTCATATGGGGATAGAATATGTTTTTCCTGCTTAAAGCTATAGTATTTTTGTTGTACTCATCCTATCAAGAAATTCATAGGCAATATTTTAGTGTTATCCTATCCCATGAAATGAAATAAAATAGGGTGTCCTCTGGTTCTCTTCTTTAATTGTTCTTGTTGAATTTAAGCTTGAGAGTAAGGATTAATTTACAATACTATTATGTTTAGCTGAATTGATTTTATTTGGATAAACATTGATTAAGTTTAACACCAGCTATCTTTAAAAAGCTGAATAGTTTTGCATTGGTCATTTTAATTGGTACAGCCACTATCAATCAGGTAGAAAGCATAATTATATAAAGTGAATGATTAAATCATTGCGTTTATGCTAATAAAGGGAATCTACCTTTGTAAGTGGCATCTACATGTATGAGAAATGAGCAAGAAGCACAGATCAACTTCAAAGACAGTCCAAACTACATTAACTTTAATTTTAATTTTAGGCTTAGAATCATTAAAAGAGAAAAAGCACATGTTCTTCTCAACTTTTCAGATGACTGGAAAAGAAATGTTTCTTAAATTGCGTGCATCATCAGCTTTTCACATTTTTAAATACTAGTCATGTAACAGTTTGTTCTTAATCAGTTAAAAGTAAAATACTTTCTTCAAGAAAAAGTACTAAAAGCAAACCAACAGCAGTGACAGTAGTAAAGACCATTACCACTGGGAGAGGTTAGGAGGTCCTCACTGTCTTTCAGGGTTAGGAAAAGCAATAGATGCTATTGAAAGTTCAAGACCACAAACATGGAGGGGTATACCTGCTGCACACAACAGGACTGCTCCATTTCTTCACTTCCTATTCCCCCTTCCCCTACTGCAAACACCTCCCTACCCAAATATATAATATATATTTAATATTTATATTATTTATAAATAATACAAATTCTCCCTTCCTGATCAAAACTCTTCAAAGTGTAGGGATAGAGGGGACATACCTCAATATTATCAAAGCCATCTATGAAAAACCCACTGCAAATATCATTCTCAATGGAGAAAAACTGAAAGCTTTTCTGCTAAGGTCAGGAACACGACAGGGATGTCCGTTATCACCACTGCTATTCAACATAGTACTAGAAGTCCTAACCTGAGCAATCAGACAACAAAAAGAAATTAAAGGCATCCAAATTGGCAAAGAAGAAGTCAAACTATCACTCTTTGCAGATGATATGATACTATATGTGGAAAACCCAAAAGACTCCACTCCAAAATTGCTAGAACTTGTACAGAAATTCAGTAAAGTATCAGGATATAAAATCAATGCACAGAAATCTGTTGCATTTCTTTACACCAATAACAGGACAGAAGAAAGAGAAAATAAGGAGTCAATCCCATTTACAATTGCACCCAAAACCACAAGATACCTAGGAATAAACCTAACCAAAGAGGCAAAGAATCTGTACACAGAAAACTATAAAGTACTCATGAAAGAAATTGAGGAAGACACAAAGAAATGGAAAAATGTTCCATGCTCCTGGATTAAAAGAACAAATATTGTGAAAATGTCTATACTACCTAAAGCAATCTACATATTTAATGCAATCCCTATCAAAATCCCATCCATTTTTTGTCAAAGAAATGAAACAAATAACCCTAAAATGTATATGGAACCAGAAAAGACCTTGAATAGCCAAAGGAATATTGAAAAAGAAAGCCAAAGTTGGTGGCATCACAATTCCAGACTTCAAGCTCTATTACAAAGCTTTCATCATCAAGACAGTATGGTACTGGCACAAAAACAGACATATAGATCAATGGAACAGAATACAGAGCCCAGAAATAGACCCTCAACTCTATGATCAACTAATCTTCGACAAAGCAGGAAAGAATGTCCAATGGAAAAAATACAGCCTCTTCAACAAATGGTACTGGGAAAATTGGACAGCCACATGCAGAAAAATGAAATTGGACCATATCCTTACACCACACATGAAAAGACTCAAAATGGATGAAGGACCTCACTGTGAGGAAGGAATCTATCAAAATCCTTGAGAACACAGACAGGAACCTCTTTGACCTCAGCCGCAGCAACTTCTTCCTAGGAACAATGCCAAAGGCAAGGGAAGCAAGGGAAAAAATGAACTATTGGGACTTCATCAAGATCAAAACCTTTTGCACAGCAAAGGAGACAGTTAACAAAACCAAAATACAACTGACAGAATAGGAGAAGATATTTGCGAACGACATATCAGATAAAGGTCTAGTATCCAAAATCTATAAAGAACTTAGCAAACTCAACACCTAAAGAATAAATAATCCAATCAAGAAATGGGCAGAGGACATGAACAGACATTTCTGCAAAGAAAACATCCAGATGGCCAACAGACACATGAAAAAATGCTCCACATCACTTGGCATCAGGGAAATACAAATCAAAACCACAATGAGATACCACCTCACACCAGTCAGAATGGCTAAAATGAATACGTCAGGAAATGACAGATGCTGGCGAGGATGTGGAGAAAGGGGAACACTCCTACACTGTTGGTGGGAATGCAAGCTGGTGCAGCCACTCTGGAAAACAGCATGGAGGTTCCTCAAAAAGTTGAAAATAGAGCTACCCTATGACCCAGCAATTGCACTACTGGGTATTTACCTAAAGATACAAACATAGTGATCTGAAGGGGCACGTGAACCCAAATGTTTATAGCAGCAATGTCCACAATAGCCAAACTATGGAAAGAACCTAGATGCCCATCAACAGATGAATGGATAAAGAAGATATGGTATATATATATATATACACGTATATATATATATACGTGTATATATATATATGTGTGTATATATATATATATATATATACTATGCAGCCATCAAAAGAAATGAAATCTTGCCATTTGCAATGACGTGAATGGAACTAGAGGGTATTATGCTTAGCAAAATAAGTCAATTGGAGAGAGACAACTATCATATGATCTCCCTGATATGAGGAGGTGGAGATGTAACGTGGAGGGTTTGGATGGGAGGAAAAGAATAATCGAAACAAGATGGGATCTGGAGGGAGACAAACCAAAAGAGACTTTCAATGTCACAAAACAAACTGAGGGTTGCTGGGGAAGGGAGTGTTGGGAGAGGGTGGTGGGGTTATGGAGATTGGGGATGGTATGTGCTATGGTGAGTGCTGTGAAGTGTGTAAACCTGGCAATTCACAGACCTGTAGCCCTGGGGCTATAAATGCATTATATGTTTATTAAAAATGTTTAAAAATTAATAAAAAATAATACAAATTCTATTTATATTTTATATATTTATATATTAATTTATGTTTATAATGTAAATATGCATTACATATATAAACACACACATATATATTCTAAATTCTTAGTGTAGTCTAATACTTTAAAAAAAGCCTTTACTCTCATGATAGTCTTTCTTATTTTTGAACTCTTCATAGAGAAGCTTAAGCTCATTTGCTCTTATTCTGTCAGCATAACTGAAAGATGGCTGTTCACCATTAGGTCCTGTCAGCTTATCTTATATGTATAGAATTAAATATTTTCACTTCTTCCTTTTCTAGCATGAGCAATCCAATTTTTCCAGTTATTTTTTCTATGATAATTTCACCTCTTTATCTCTAGTTGAAACTCCTTACCTTGTTCATATTTTTATTTCATGCCATCAAGAACTCTGCATTTAGATGCTTATGCCCATATATATATGTATATATATTATATATGTATATATATATATTTGTGTTCTGTAATAGTTTGTGCTTCCAGATTGCTATCAAAGTTTTTGAAATATTTTAATATAAACCTTTACTCCATCACAGAGATGCTATCTTTTCTTTAAGTATCTTATACTTGTATCCTTTACCTGTTTCTTTCTGCTACCAAATATTCCAAAATTATGCCTCTTCAATATTTTCATTATTGTTTTTTCATATATACTTTTTATCTGAAAAAAGATTTTAATATGCTGTCTGTGACTGAATTGAAGATAAAATTTATTTCAAATATCCTATATAACATAGGGTTCAATAAATGCTGAATTTGTATCTATGACATTGTTAGTAAATTACTGGATTACCACCTAGAGAAAGATACAAGGATGGATCAGAATGACCAGGAACTTATGATAGAATTGAATAATTGTATGTGATATCATTTTTTCTCAGATAAATATTTACTGAATTTTGTAAATTAATCTTAAGCACTGATACCTGTTATCTATCATCTATCATCTGTCACCTATGTATCTATCATCTACCTCATCTCCTTCTCTCTACTTAGTATATTTCTCTCATTTTACTAAATTACTCATCCTAACATTAGAGATTAGGTTAATACACAGCTGAGTGAATTGTTTGGCTGTTCTTTAAAGTCATGATTATTTAAAATTATTCACAAATTAGTTTCATAAAAAACTTTAAGTTTACTGTGATGTGATCAGATATAAGGAAATAGCTAGTGGCTCATTTTTTTAATCTATATGTGATGGAACATAAGTAAGAGCATTTTAACAAGAGTTCATAAATTTCTAGGGTTTTGTTTTACAAATTTAATAAACTTTATTTTTTAGAGAAATTTTATGTTCACGGTGAAATTTCATGGAAACTGCAGAGATTTCCCATGTACTCTTGTACCCATATGTACAACCTCCCCACTATGAACATCTGCACTATGCCAGTACATTTGTATTATATGTGAATACATATTGATACATCACTATCACTCCTCAATGTGTATTGACACATTATTATTATTACCTTTCAATTTATATTGGGGTTCATTCTTTGTGTTGTACATTATATATACAATGAGTATATAAAAACATGTATTCATGGTTGTATCATACAGAATAATTTCACTGTCAAAATATTTTCTGTATTCTGCCTATTTATACATCCCTGTCCCCCTCAACACCTCACAACCACTGATCCTTTTGTCATCTCCAAATATTTGCCTTCTCCAGAATGTCATATAGTTGAAAGAGTACATAGTCTTTTCAGTTGGTTCAATTCATTACTAATATGCATTTAAGTTTCCTCTATTTTTTATGGCTTTATAGCTCATTTGTTTTCAGAGTTGAATAATATTCTATTGTCTGAGTGTAATACAGTTTATTTATCCATTTGCCCACTGAAGGACATCTTGGTTGCTTTCAAGTCTGGGAATTTATGAAGAAAGCTGTTATAAGCACATGAAAACTTGCACATGGATGCTTGTTGTAAGTTTTCAGAACATTTGGGTAAATAATAAGGAGTGTGATTGCTGGATTATACAGTATGAGTAGGTTTAGTCTTATAATAAATTTCCAAAATATTTTCTCAAGTGACTGTACAATTTTGCATTTCCTCCAGCAATGAATGAGAGTTCCTACTACTCCATATTCTCACCATAATTTGGTGTGTAAGTGTTTTGGATTCTTGCCATTCTAGTAGGTATGCAATGGTGTCTCATTTTTTAAAAATATCATATATTTTTTTTAAGAGAGAAAAAGAGAAAGGGGAGAGAGAGAGTAATTCTAGTAATTTTATGGATTTTCATTTTATATTTAGATCTAGGATCCATTTTGAGTTAATTTTTGAAGGGTAAAGATCTTATTGCACATGCATGTCTGGTTGTTCTGACACTATTTTTGAAAAGACCATCTTTGCTCCATTGTATTTTCTCTGCTCCTTTGTCAACAATCAGTTGACCTGTTTATGTAGGTTTGTTCCTGAGATCTCTATTCACTTCCATTAAATCTAGTTGTATAATTCTATTGAATAATTCTATTGATTAATGTAGCTTTATGGTAAGCCTTGAATTTGGGTAGTGTTAGTCCTTAACTTTGTTTTTCACTTTCAGTATTAAGTTAGCTATTATGGGTCTTTGCCTCTCTACATAAACATTATTATCAGCTTGTTGATATTCATAAAATAACCTCCTGAGATTTTAACTGGGATTCCATTCAATCTATAGATCAATTTGGGAATAACTGACGTCTTGACAATATCAAATCTTTCCAATAATGAATGTGGAATATCTCTCCCTATGCTTAGCTTTTCTTTGTTACCTTTTATCAAAGTTTACTTATTTTCTTCTATAGATCCTAGATATATTTTGTTAGATTTTTACCTAAGTATTTTATTTTTGGGGGTGCTAATGTAAATGATAATGTATTTTCAATTTCAAATTCCACATGTTCATTGCTGATATATAGGAAAGTGATTGAATTTTGTAATTTATCTTATATCTTACTACCTTGCTATAATTGTTATTAGTTTTGAAGATGTTGACTTTTAAAAAATATTCTATATCCATGATCATATCATCTGCAAACAAGATGACCTGAGTAAGTTTTATTCCTCACAATTAGTATATTTTACCTTTTCATGTGTTATTCTTCGTTAGGACTTCCAGTACATTGTTGAAAAGCAGTGGTGAGGAAAGACATCTTTATTTTGCAAGAAACCTCTAACTTTCTCACTAATAAGTATGATGTTAGTTATAGTTTTTTTTTTTCTTTTAATATAGATTTCGAAAATCAAATTGAGGATGTCCCCTCTATTCCCAGTATGCTGAGAGTTTTATCATGAATGGGTTGGGAGTTTATCAAATGATTTTTCTGCACCTATCAATATGTTCATGAGATTTTTCTTCTTTAGTCTGTGGAAATGATAGATTACACTAATTGGTCTTCCTAATATTGAACCAGCCTCCCACACCTGGGATAATCCCATTTGGTCATAGCATGTAATTCTTTTTTCTTTCTGTATATTTTTGGATTTGATTTGTTAATAATTGCAAATTTTTGCATCTTTGTTTATGAGAGATATTGATATACAGGGTTTTTATTTTCCTGTAATGTCACTGCCTCATTTTGATTAGAGCAATGTTGATCTCATAGAATGAGGAAGTAGTCCTTCTGTTTCTATGCTCTGAAAGATATGGTAGAGAAGTGGTATAATGTCTTCTCTAAATATCTGGTGGAATTCATCACTGAATTTATCGGAGTCTGATACTGTTTTTTGGAATGTTATTCATTATTGATTAAATTTCTGTAATAGATAGGCCTATTCAAATTGTCTATTTCTTTGTGTGTGTGTTTTGGCAGATTATATCTTTCAAGGAATTAGTCCATTTCATCTAGGTTGAATTATTTAATTCAAAAGATGTTTTCAAATGTATGAAAGAAAAAGAAATGCACTGCCCCTATATTGAAGGACCTTACTCTTGTGAGTGAAAATAGATAATCAACTAATTAAGCAATTAATAAGTCCATTATATAGAGTGATAATTTGGGGCTATTAGAGAAAAAGAGGATAGCTGGTTTGTTTCCTTTTATTTATTCAGAGCTGCCTCTAGTAGGAAGTGCACTTGTATTGCTACCTATATGACAAAAATGAGTCAGTTTTTCAAATTGAAAGATCTATGAGTGGATGTTCAAGACACTGTAAGTAATAATTAAGAGACCTAGCATGGAGTCATCATGGCATATTAAAGAAAGAAAGAGAGAGAGAAAGAAAGAAAAAGAAAGAAAGAAAGAAAGAGGAAAGAGGAAGGAAGGGAGGAAGGAAGGAAGGGAGAAAGGTAGGAAAGAAGGAAGGAAAGAAGGAAGGATAAATAAATAAATAAATAAATAAATAAATAAATGTATGTATGTATGTGTATGGAGTATACTGCAGAAATGGTTATGCTTTGACTTTTCAGATGATGAATTTCCAGTTTTCTATGAGGCTCCATCATTTCTAGAAGTTTTAAGAAAAATTTTGCCTAAATATGTACTAAAACTTTGTGCTCATGTAGCCTTGAAATATTCAGACAGCTTAGAGTAAACACCATATAATTATTCCTTAAATAAGTACAATAAAACTTACCATAAAATGTAAAATAATTTGAACATGGTTCTAAAAATTACATATTTCTTTATTGTTAGTAAATATAATTATATATAATTACATAATATCAGAAGATAATATTAATGTTGCACTGTAGATCAGGTACTATGCTCAAAATTTTCCATGGTTTATCTTACATATCAAGTCCATTTTACTGATTGAAAAAATGCAGCCTTAATGAAATTAAAATAACTGATCAAAGGTCACATCACAAAAATTAAAAACACAATTCTTGTGCTAGGCATCTTACTTTTAACCTCTTTTTTAACTTCAAAACTATTGTCCCTTCAATCTGATAAAATACATAAATGAAAGTAAGGCAAGTGATCACATTGTCATAGTTTCTAATATTACAGAGTTGATCTTGATCTACACAAGTTCAAACTGTAGAGATATACTTTTACATGAATTTTTCTTGATGAATACAGTATAGTGCCCTGTGTATTTTCTCTTTCTGATGATTTTAATAGCATGTTACTTTCTCTTTCTTTATAATATAGTACTTAATATTACCTACAAATTATATTTTAATCAATTGTTTATGTTATTTGTAAGAATTCTGGCCAACAGCAGGATATTGGTAATTAAGTTTTGGGGAAGTCAAAAGTTACACATGAATTTTTGACTATGTAGGTGGTTAGTACTCCAACCCCGTGTTTTTTAAGAGACAACTATAATTTGATTTGAAATTCTTTTATTTTGTGACATTGAATTTAATATAGGATAATGAGTTAATATCCCTTTTTAAAAAAAATATTTTATTTATTTATTTGGCAGAGAGAGACATAGTGAGAGAGGGAACACAAGCAGGGGGAGTGGGAGAGGGAGAAGCAGGCTTCCCCCTGAGCAGGGAGCCCCATGTGGGCCTGGATCCCAGGACCCTCGGATCATGACCTGAACCGAAGGCAGATGCTAATGACTGAGCCACCCAGGAACCCCATGATTTAATATTTCAGTACTTTTATTGATGGTCTATCTTTTGATATATGTGTGATGACTTTTTGTAATTTTATTATAAATGGTAGCCATTTTGAAATATTTTATTCTTTCTTTTATTGATTTGCTAATGGAATTCAGTATAGTGGCATTTATTTGAAATGTATTTTATAGCTAGCTTTTTCTTTTACCTGTTTCACTAAGGGTATGCTTCTCAAACTGAAATACTCTTTTTTCAGAGATATCAACTATATTCCTTATGATTTTAAAAAAATGTATTTATCTATTTAATTAATCTCTTCACCTAACATTAGCCTCAAACTCATTACCCCAAGATCACGAGTCATGTGCTCTTCTTACTGAGCCAGACAAGTGTCCCTTTTCCTGACACTCTTGAAATTACAATATATATATTTGGTGAGTTGTCCTGAAGTATCACATTTTTAATTCAAAATTTAAGGGAAATTTATCTTTTTAATAAATTATGCATGATATATTATGAAATGGAATGCAAATTATGATTCCTAAAATAACATATTTCAAAGAAATTTTGTATGATAGGCAGTTTTCTGGTTGTTACATATGCCTCTCTCATCTGAAAGTGTCATTCTTTTCTATCATTAAGTTTATTTAGATAGAGTTTGAGAACTACTGCATTTAGCAGTTCCTTTAATTTGCAATTTATGTTACTGAAGCTTCCCAAATATTAAAATATGAGGTAAAGACAGAAACTTAGGATTTATTTACAACCTATAAGATTGAAACTGCAAAAAGTAGCTTTCAAAAGTATATCCAGAATTATCAAGTTCATGTATCACATTAACTTATTATTCAGTGGAATAATATATAGAACTAATTTGTAATTAATAAGTAAAACTAATTTACTAGTTTATAGAGAAGGCAGTTTCTTGCCAATATCCAAAATGCCAACACCTTTATTTACTGTACCTTCGTTTTTAGCATTAATGTAATGAGGATCCTTGGGAGATAAATAAAAGAAATCTGTTCACAGGAAATAACATTTGAACAGGGAAGGTGAATATTCATTTAAATGCTCTGGTTGGCTTCAAATTCATCATTTGAAAAAAAAAAAATGTGCTGGATTCATGCTGCCAAATCCAGTTTCTCTATGTCACATTTTCTATGCTGGTCATGAGTTCAAAAAATTAATATCACTATTCAGCCATGGCCGACTTACTGTGCAGTTTGTCTTTTATTATAAGTTGAATGAGTTGAATAAAATAATCTTTTGACTAGTATTTAGCTCAATGCCTGGCACATAACCGATTAATAAAAAACTCGGCCTAGTTGTACTAACTAAAGTCTCATTTACTGGTTGGGAAGAATATAGCGAGGATATATAATTCGGCTGTAAAACATTAACATTAATGGTATATATTTTTAAAAGAAATGACCTAAATTCTTACATTAGACACAGAAACAAAGCCAACCAAAGGAGAGATATTTGGGACAAGAACAAACTTTATAAGGTAGGACAAAACCTTACTAGATACAGGGTTTCTATATATAATAGGTCTGTGCTGTCAATCTACCTTAATCTGATCTACTTTTATATTTATATATATATTTTTCACATTCTGCAATGCATCTTATTTGGAGCACAGTATAATGGCATTTTGTACTTATAGAGCATGTTTCATCAGAAAGGTCAATGTACTTTTCAAATTCATTAATTCTTATAGCATTCCTAGGGCTGTATGTTATACAGGTGAAAGAATTTAAAGTTGAGATTTATAAACAGTTTTTCTTTGGGACATTGCAATAAAATGAACAAAACTTCAATTAACCCATTGTAGGTATAAAATAGAGATTCAACTAATATGAATATAATTTTGGGAGAGTGTGTGGGTATTTCAAATATCTACAACTAAAACAATGTTGGTAAAAAAAACTAAGTGAATTTAATAATTAAATGTGCTTCTGCATATAACAAACATATAATTCATCAAGGCAAATATGGTATTTGCAGTTATTTTAACTTAATATTTTGAGGAGAAATGAAAATTAGTGACTGTAATTCTGATTTTGATCTAATTTGAGATAGCTCATTGAAATTTATTGATAATTGAAATTTAGTTATTAATTACTTCTACTTAAAATTGAGTGTTATCCAAATTATCTGTAAACTTTCTGTTAAAGCATCTGAACTATTCAAAATAAATGGATCCACCCTTTGTTTAAAAGAAAGTAGATTATCAGTAAATTTATAAAAGCACAGTAAAAGTTCTGGTTCATGTATTCATAGGCAATTAAAATTATACTAGAAGAATTTTTATTAAAAGCAAAATAAGTAGGTGTTTAAAAATACTTACCACGATTATACATTAAAAATTACTTAATGAAATATGCTTTATCAAAAGCAATTCTGCTGACTTCATAATCTTGGGAGAGTTATGGGATGCACCAGCTTCCTTACTTTTAATTTAAGAATAATTTCTAAATATTGCACCAACTTCCATTTGTTTTCAAAAGGGAAAAATGCACGGACATTAGGCCTAAATAACTTAGATAATTCATATAAATGAATTATATTAATTATATTAAAACATACTTAAAACATACTTTAAGGAAAACTCTTTGGATGTAAGGATTATATAAAGTGATTACAATGTTCTTTTTTCATGAATATGTCAAAACAGCAAAATCACATTTATTAAACTGCCCTTCCCAAATCATTAGTTTACATGTGAATCTTATAGCTTCAACATTTTTATAGACACTATTCTTTATTCCTACTGGCTATGTTAAATGGCAAGAAAATAAATATTTTCCTATTACATTTTACCTACAATTTTTAGAACGATGTAGGGAGAAGTAATTACACTCAGAAATTATTTCTTGCCTCTAAGTGATACCACAAAATATATAGAGGGTACAACAACAACAACAAAAACTTGTTCAAAATTACATCACATCCCTGAGTTCTGGAGCTGTCTTGAGGAGCTTTCAGCTTTCTTAGATACAAGCCATTAGCTGCTTCTGTCAAATCATGGAATTTAGTATTTTATACAATAGCTTCCTGAACACTTTGTGACAATTCACTTAAAATTATAAAACATCCACTAGGATTCATAATAAAATATGCTTTAGCAGCATTGTATATATTCTCCTGTATTTGTTTCTCTTACCTATTTTTGAAATTTATCAAAAATTTACTAAATATCTTCTACATTGCTAGCACCATGCTAAACTTGGGAAGGTAATGCTAACTAGACACAGGCCCTCCTTTCAAAGAGCTCATTGTTTAATCAGGAAGAGAGCTATCTAAGGAAATAACCACAGTATCTATTAATGTAATAATTACTATGATAGACATTAGTAAAAACTGATATTGGGCTACAGATGAGAAATAGCATTAATCATGCATTTTTTAAAAGATCTTATTTGTCAGAGAGAACAAAGGATAGAGCACAAGCAGGGGGAGCAGCAGAGAGAGAGGGAGAAGCAGGCTTCCAGCTCAGCAGGGAGCCCAATGCGGAGCTCAATCCCTGGACCCAGAGATCATTACCTGAGCCAAAGGCAGATGCTTAACTGACTCTGCCACCCAGGTACCCCTTTGTACTGTTAGAGAGAGACAGTGAAGAGAGCACACGAATGGGAAGGGGCAGCAGGAGAGAGGATCTTAAACAGGCTCCATGCCCAGTGTGCTGCCTGACATTGGGTTCAGTCTCATGACCCTGAGACCAAGGCCTCAGCCCAAAACAGTCAGATACTTAATTGACTGGCCCCTTTATGAATATTTACTCATAGGAAGTGGTCTTCAAAGTATTTAGATTCCATAATCTTCTCACTAAACATATTTTGCAAATATAAATATTCATTTATATGCAATCCTGATTTGATATACTAGAGTCCTGATAAAATATTGCATAAATGAACATTAACAGGGTAAAATTAAAATGACATTAATAGTACCTTAATAAATTTTTATTGAGATATATTTGGTATACAATACTATGTGAGTTTTACAGTGTAGTACACATGATTGGACAATTCTGTATACTACTCAGTGTTTACCATAAGTGTAGTTACCGTACATTATTATAAGTATATTCTCTATCTGTACTTTTCATCTCTGTGACTTCTTTTATAACTTGAAGTTTGTACCTCTTAATCCCATTCACCTATTTTATCCATGCATACACGCACAGCTCCCCTCTGACAACCACCAGTTTGTTCTGTGCTTTAGTCTGTTTAGCTTTGTTTTATTTTAGTCTGCACATGTAAATAAGATCATATGGTATTTGCCTTTTTCCTTCTCACATATTTTACTTAGCTGATGCGCTTTAGGCAAATCCATGTTGTCCCAAATGGAAAGATCACATTATTTTTATGGATGAGTAATAAATATAATGAAATGTATGTACATACACACACACACACACACACTCTTGTGTATGTGTAAATAATGCTGGAATGAAATAGGGGTGCATATATGTTTTCAAATTAGTGTTTTTGTCTTCTTTGGGTAAATATACAGTGGTGGAATTACTGGATCACATGATATCTCTATTTTTAAGTTTTTGGAGATAGCCCCCCATACTGTTTTCTACAGGGATTACACCAATTTACATTCCCATGAAAGTGCACAATGGTTCCGTTTTCTCCACATCCTCACCAACACTTTGTCATTTCATTTCTTTTTGATACTAGCTATTCTGACTGTTGTTAGGTGATTTCTTAATGTGGTTTTAATTAGGATTTCTCTAATTAGTGATGTTGAACATATTTTCACAGGTCTGTCAGCCATCTGTATTTCATCTTTAGGAAAATGTCCATTCAGTTCTTCTGACCATTTTTTAGTTGGACTGTTTTTGTTTTTGATATTGAGTTGTATAAGTTGTTTATATATTTTTCATGTTAACCTCTTATTAGATATATCATTTGCAAATGTATTTTCAAATTCAATAAGTTGCTTTTTTATTTTATTAATAGTTTGCTTTGCTATGCAAAAGTTTATTTTGGTGTAGTCTTAATAGTGTTTGTTTTTGTTTCCCTTTTCTGAGGAGAGATATCCCTAAATATGCTGCTAAGACTAATGTCCAAGAGATTACTCCCTTGTTTTCTTTTGGGAGGTTTATGGTTCCAGGTCTCACAGGTCTTTAATCCACTTTGAGTTTGTTTTTGTGAATGGTTTAAGAAAGTGGTTCAGTTTTATTCTTTTACATGTAGGTGTCCATTTTTCTCAACACCATTTATTGAAAAGACTGTCTTTTCTCCACTGTATATTCTTGCTTCCTTTTTCATTATTTAATTGACCATACAAGCATGAGTTTATTTCTGGGCTCTCTATTCTGTTCCACTTGTCTATGTGTCTACTTTTGTACTATTACCATACTGTTTTGATTACTAAAACTTTTAGAGTATCATGAAATCTGGGATTGTGATACTTCCAGATTTGCTCTTTTTTCTAAAGATAGCTTTGGCTCTGCGGGGTCTTTCATGGTTCCATACATATTTGAGGAGCATATTTTCCTAGCTATATGAAAAACACTATTGTATTTTTTTAAATAATTTATTTAAAAAAAATTAAAAAAAATATTTATTTATCTGACACATAGAGAGGCCACAAGCAGAGGCAGCAGCAGGCAAAGGGAGAGGGAGAAGCAGGCTCCCTGCCAAGCAGGGAGCCCGATGGAGGGCTTGATCCCAGAACGCTGGGATCATGACATAAGCCAAAGGCAGACGCTTAACTGACTGAGCCACCCAGGTGCCCCAATACTATTGTATTTTGACAGGGATTCCATTGAATCTTAGATACCTTTGGGTGATATCAACAGTTAATAATATTTGTTTTTCCAATTCATTAGCATGAAGTATCTTTCAATTTATTTGTGTTTTCTTCAATTTCTTTCATCAATGTCTTATACTTTTCAAGGTACAGTTCTTTCACATCCTTGGTTAAATTTTCTCTTTCTTTTTTATGTAAATGATATTTTCTTAATTATTTTTCTACTAATATGTTATTAGTGTATAGGAATGTAACAGATTTTTATATTAATTTGAATCATGGAAATTTACTGAATTCATTTATTTTAAAAAATTTTAGTGGTATTTTTAGTTTTCTATTATAGCATCATTTCTATATATAGAATCTGTATATCATGTATTCTGTAAATATAGACAGTTTTACTTTCCTTACTAATTTAGATGTCTTTTATTTCTTTTCTGTGCCTGACTGCTACAGCCAGGAATTCTAGTACTGTATTGAGTAAAAGTGATGAGAGTGGACATCTTTATCTTGTTCCTGATCTTAAAATCTTTCAGTTTTGCACTGTTGAGTACAATGCTAGCTGCAGGTTTGTCATATATGGCCTTTGTTATGTTTCAGTATGTTCCTTCAAAACACACTTGGTAGAATTTTTTTCATAAATGGATGTTGAATTTTTTTCAAATAGCTTTTTCTGCATCTTTTGAGATGATATATGTTTTTTATTCTTCATATTGTTAATGTGATAATCATAATGATCGATTCACAGATGCTGAAACATCCTTCCATCCCTAGAATAAATCCTACTTGATTGTGGTGATGATCTTGTAAATATATTGTTAAATTCAGTTTATATTCATTAAGCATATTGACTTGTTTTATTTTATCTATTTATTTTATTATTTATTTATTTATTTATTTGTGTAGTGTCTTTGGTTTTGGCATCAAGGTAATCCTGGCCTGTTAGAATTAATTTGGAAGATTTTGTCTCTTCTATTTTATTTTAATAGTTTTAAAGAATAGATACTCATCCTTGAAATCATACAATTCACCTGAGATGCCGTCTGGTCCCAGACTTTGTTTGTTGATAGCTTTTTGATTACTGATTCAATTTCATTACCAGTAATTAATCTGTTTATGTTCTATATATTTCTTCCTGATTCAGTTTTGGAAGATTGTATGTCTCTAGGAATTTATCCATGTCTTCTAGATTGTCCAGTTTGTTGGCATATAATTTTTCAAACAGTCCTTAAAATTCTTTGAATTTCTGTGGTGTCAGTGTTACTTCCTCTCTTTTGTTTCTGATTTATGTCTTGTCTTTTTTATTTTTTTCTTGATGAGTATGGTTAAAGTTTTACAAATTTTATTTACCCTTTCAGAGAACTAGCTCTTGGCTTTGTTGGTCTTTCATATAGGTGGGTTTTTGTTTTGTTTTTTGTTTTGTTTTGTCTCGATTTCCTTTTTTTTTTTTAAGATTTTATTTATTTATTTCAGAGAGAGAGACAGCAAAAGAGCAGGAGCCGGGGATGGGGAAAGGGAGAAACAGGTTCCCTGTTGAGCAGGGAGCATGATGAGAGGCTGGATACTGGGACCCTGGGATCATGACCCAAGCTAAAAGCAGATGCTTAAATAAGCCACCCAGGTACCTCTATTTCTTTATTTTTTTCTCTGATCTTTATTATTTCCTTCCTTCTACTAGCTTTGGGATTTTTTTTTTCTAGTCCCTTTACCCGTAAGGTTAAATTCATTGAGATTTTTCTTGTTTCTTGAGGTAGTACCTGTATCACTATAAACTTTTCTAATAACTGCATTTCTGCATTCCAAAGATTTTGGACCACTGTTTTTTCATTTTCTTTCTTTCTTTCTTTCTTCTTCTTCTTTTTTTTTTTTTTTTTTTTTTGGTCTCCATGTATGTTATGATTTCCTCCTTGATTTCTTTGTTATTTTTTGTTTAGTAGCATGTTATTTAGCCATCACATGTTCATTTTTCCTCCCAGTTTTTTCTTTTGATTTTGATTTCATAATATTGTAGTTTAAAATGATGCTGATATGATTTCAATCATCTCAAATTTATGAGACTTATTTTGTGACATAATATGTGATATATCCTGGAGGATATCTCATGTGCACTTGAGAAAAATATATATTCTGTATATAAATATTAAGTCCATCTGGTTATGTGTGATTCAAAGTCATTATTTCTTGTTTCACTATTTTCTGTTTGGATGATCTTTCCATTGACGTAGGTGGGGTATTAAAGTCCTCTACAAGGATCATATTACTATCTATTTCCCCTTTTATATCAGTATTTGCTCTATATATTGCTCCTAGGTTATGTGCAAAGATGCTTACAATTCATATTACCTTTTGTTGGATTGATGTCTTTAAGTATTGCCATTCTTTGTCTCTTGTTATAGTCTTTTTAAAAAAATGTCTGTTCGGGCGCCTGGGTGGCTCAGTGGGTTAAAGCCTCTGCCTTCCGCTCAGGTCATGATCCCAGGGTTCTGGGATGGAGCCCCACGTCGGGCTCTCTGCTCAACAGGGAGCCTGCTTCCCTTCCTCTGCCTGCCTCTCTGCCTGCTTGTGATCTCTGTCTGTCAAATAAATAAATAAAATCTTTAAAAAATGTTTATTTTTTAATATAAGCATTGCTACCCAAATTTTTCTTCTATTTGCATGGAATATCTTTTTTCATCTCTTTGTCTATATGTGTCCTTAGGTCTGAATGGAGTCTCTTGTTGGCAGCATTCAGATGGCTCTTTTATTATTATTCTTTCAGCCACCCTTTATCTTTTGATTGGAGCACTTAGACTATTCACATATGAAGTAATTATTAGTAGGTATGTTCTTATTGCTAATTTCTTGTTTTCTGGTTGTTTTTATATTTCCTTTTTTCTTCTCTTCCTTTGTGATTAATGGCTTTATTGTTATGCTTGGACTCCTTTCTCTTTATTTTTTTGTATCTCTTACAGTTTTTGGGTTTATAGTTACCACGAGGATCACATATGACATGCTAAATATATAGCAGTCTAATAAGTTGATGGTCATTTAACTTTGAACACATTCTAGGAGTCTATTTTTTATGTATGTCATATTTTACATCTCTAGAATCCCATAACTAATGATTTATATATAAATGATTTACTACTTTTGTCTCTTAACCTTCATACTACCTTAATAAGTGACTATGTCAAGCAGTTGAGAATAAGTATGGTTACTCTTACAAAACTTTTTTCCTTTTATAATTTTCTGGCTTGTAGTTAAGAGTTTTCTTTACCACTTAAAGAAGTCCCTTCATTTCTTCTAAGACTGAGTTAGTAGTGGTAAGCTTTTGACTGTGTGTGTGTGTGTGTGTGTGTGTGTGTGAGAGACAGAGAGAGAGAGAGAAAAAAAATCTATTTCTTCATTTTTTTAAAGATTTTATTTATTTTAGAGAGAGAGAGAGAAAGCACATGGGGGAGGAGCAAAGGACAGGAAGAGAGAGAATCTCAAGCAGACTCCCCACAGAGCCCAACATGGGACTAAATTTCACAACCCCAAGATCATGACCTAAGCCAAAATCAAAAGTCAGCTGTTCAACTGACTGAACCACCCAAGCACCCCTTCCTTCAATTCTGAGTAACTTTTTCAGGTACAGTATTCTTGCCTGTGGGTTTCTCTTTTTAGTACATGAATATATCATACCACTTCCTTCTGGTCTGCAAAATATCTACTGAAAAATCAGCTCACAGCCCTATGCTGTTTCCCCTTATATGTAACTAGTTGTTTTTCTCTTGCTGTTTTTAAGATTCTCTATTTTTAATTTTTGACTTTTTAATTATGTTTCTTAGTATGGACCTCCTTGGGTTCATCTTGTTTGGGGCTCTCTGAGCTTCCTGTAGCTCAGTATCTGTTTCCTTTTCCATGTTATGCAGAATTTAGCTATTTCTTTTTTTTTTTTTTTTTTAAATTTTAAGTGGTGAAGGGGTTCAGGGTGCTGCATGCATGGGGGTCCTAGAGAGCTGTCTGAAACTAAAGCAGATGTGGGCCTTGTGTGTCATGGGGTGCTTTATGTCTGTTATCTTGAACAGATGACTGGAGCCATAGTGGCACTGCTCAAGGGTGTCTTTATATGTGCATTACTGGAGACTCCATGGGGGGATGCATAGAGCTCAGGCAGGTGGGGAGATTGCCCTTGGTGGGGATGACTGGATTTGGTATGAGCAAGAAGCCCAGGGCTTGTGAAGGCATTTGGTGGCTGTGACACTCAACTCTGCTTCCATCTTCACTATCAAGATAGAGAGTATAAACTTGGCATTCATTAGCCCTTCAAAACCCAGAGAGTGTTCCATAGGTTCCCTATAGTTTGGCAGATACTCAAGGCTGGTTCCTTTGAATTATAGGGTAACGCTTTTAAATCATTGCTTGTTTTCTGGGCCTCAGGGTGGATGACTCTATTCCTTCAGTACTACGCCTCTCTGTAGTTTGCAGATTGGAGGTCAGGGTTCATTACCATGCTTCTGTCCTTCTTGCCATCCTCTGTGTGGTCCATCTACCCTTTGTTGTGCAGAAGCTATTCAGTCAGCTCCTAGCTCTTTAGGAGGAATTGCTCTAAATGTAGCTATAGATTTGGTATAGCCATGCAGGAGGTGAATTCATGGTATTTTTGAGTTGTCATATTGGATCTCTTCCTAGTACTTAAAGTATTTCAAAATTTTATTTAATGTGTGATTTATTTAATGTGCAAACACTTCTTACTCTCAATAGTATTTTAATATATTTTAGTGAAACATATCAAATATTTATTTTTGAAAAGTTTGATTCTATATTCTGGTATTGGTTTTAGAAGTTGTCTTATACAATGGATATGTTATCTCCCCAAACAACATGGATCAAAAAAAAGGGGGGGACTGATAATTTTCATGTTATTTTTAAGGAATTATTCCAGTCATTTTAAAAAGTAATAAGAAGGGAGTCAGATTAAGATTTCCTGGACTCTCCTTCCTCCCACAAACATACCAATTCAGCAACATTTCACAAATAAATTCCCCTGCTAGAAATTTAGGAACTACTAATTGAAAGACTCCTAAACCCCAGGCAAATATGTTATCAGACTCACTGAAGCCAGTAGGGAGATTCATGACACCCTCTTAACAGAATATCTACCCTTGGCTCAGAGCCATATAGTCAGGAAGAATCTCCCTAGCCCCAGCTTCTTCCAGGTTAAGGAAGAAGTAAGTTTGGGTGTCCAGAAGTCCAACTTTTCCAAGAATGCTCTGCAGGGAGCCTACTTCTGACCTTCTGGTCTGAACCCACACAATCTAGCCACCTAAAGAAGAATGAAGATGATGGCTTGTGTTGTTTGATGCCATAGATTCTCCCCCTAGCTCAGCACAGACAAATGAAAAATCCCAGTTCTCAACTACCCCCTGGAGAGGGAGAGTTGATCCCTGTATCCAGCAGCTCAACTTCTCCATGGTTGCTCAAAGAACTAGCCTCCAAAGTATCTGGCAGGGCTGATTGGTGAGGCTCCTCTCCTATATAGTCAGCTGTGAAGAGTGGGAGAGATGCGTACCCTGTCTAATGTATAGAATTCAACACAGAGTTAAGGAAAATAAAGAATCAAATAACAATGTTCTGAACAACAGAATAGAATAAACTTCTGGAAACTGACCCTATTGAAATGGACTTAAATTATTTATCTGACAGAGATTTCAAGACAACTGTCATAAAAATGTTCATCAAAGCCAAAAGGCCAATACATGAACAGTGATAATTTCAACAGAGTAAGAGTGCATATTTTGGAAAGGACGGTCTTTTCAATAAATGGTGCTGAGAGAACTGGCTAACCACCTGCAAAAGAATAAATTAGACCCTCCTTATCTTACACAATACACAAAAATCACTTTAGAACAGATAAATGACTTAAACATAAGACCTGGAACTCTAAAACCCCTAAAAGAAAAAGGGAGAAGAGCTTTGCCGCGTTCTTTTTTAATGATCTTGGATATTATACCAAAGGCCACAGAACAAAAACAAACCTATAGGAGTATATCAAACTGAAAAGCTTCTGTATCACAAGGGTATAATCATCAGTTGAAATACAACCTATGGGATTGGAGAAAATATTTGCAAACCATGTATTTGGTAAGAAGTTAATCTCCAAAATATATAAGGAATTTCTACAACTAAACAGCAAACACAGAGACACTCCTTAAGCCCAATCCCAAAACAAGCTAAGGACTTTAATAGACATTTGTCCAAAGAAGACCTACAAATGGCTAATCGTATATAAAGACACGCTCAATGTCACTAGTCATAAGGGAAATGCAAATTGAAACCACAATGTGATATTGCCTCACACCTGTTAGGATGACTATTATCAAAAAAAAATACAAATGTTGATGATGCTATGGAAAACTTTGAATCCTTGTACACTGTTGATAGGAATTTTGTAAAATGATACAGCTGCTATAGAAAATAGTATAATGTTCCTCAAAAAATTAAAATTAGAACTACTGTACAATCCAACAATCCCACTATCTGGGTGTTTATCCAAAAGAACCGAAATCAGGATCCTGAGGAGATAGCAGTCTTGTGTTCACTGTAGCTAAGATGTGAAAACAACCTAATATTCATTGATGGATAAGTAAAAAAGAAAAATGTGTTATATACATGTTAAGGAATACTATTCATCCTTTAAAAAGAGGGAAGTCATGCCATATGTGGCAACATGAAGGAACCCTGAAGACATTATGCTAAGTGAAACAAGCCATTCATTGAAAGACAAATGTTGCATGATTCCACTTTCACGAGGCATCTAAAATAGTAAAAAACAAAACAAAAAAACAAACAAACCAAACAGAGTGGAAAGGTGGTTGTCAGTGGCTGAGGGGAAAAGAAAATGAGGAGTTACTGGTACCAAAGCAAATGAATTACATAATCTAAATGTTGGGTTTAATATTGGTACCACATAATTTCTAGCTCCTCCTCAGTTTACCTGATAGAAATACATTATTTACCTTTTTGTATGCTATTTTTGGAGGCAGTTAACAGAAAAATTTTGAGCAATATCACCAAATAGATAATTTGTCCTTTTGAAGCTTAGTTATCCAGCAATGATATTGGGTTTGAAGCATCTCAGGTGATTAATAATATTGAACTCTCACTGCTCTTGTTTAGCATGGTATTAGAAGTCCTGGCAACAGCAATCAGGCAACAAAGAGAAATAAAAGATATTCAAATTGTCAGTGAAGAAGTCAAACTCCCTCTCTCCACTGATGACATGATACTTTATATGGAAAACCCAAAAGACTCCACCCCAAACGACTAGAACTCATACAGCAATTCAGTAATGTGGCAGGATACAAAATGAATGTACAGAAATCAGTTGCTTTCTTATATACTAGTGATGAAAATACAGACAGGGAAATTAGAGAATCAATTCCATTTATTATAGCACCAAGAACCATAAGATACCTGGGAATAAACTTAACCAAAGAGGTAAAGGATCTGTACTCAAGGAACTACAGAACACTCATGAAAGAAATTGAAGAAGACAAAAAGATAGAAGACCATTCCATGCACTTGGATTGGAAGAATAAACATTGTTAAAATGTCTATACTGCATACAGCAATCTATACTTTCAATGCCATCCCGATCAAAATTTCCCTGGCATTTTTCAAGGAGCTGGAGCAAACAATCCTAAAATTTGTATGGAATCAGAAGAGACCCCAAATTGCTAAGGAAATGTTGATAAAGGAAAACAAAACTGGGAGCATCATGTTGCTTGATTTCAAGCTTTTCTACAAAGCTGTGATCACCAAGACAGCATGGTACTGGCACAAAAACAGACACGTAGACCAGTGGAAGAGAGTAGAAACCCCAAATATAGACCTACAACTCTGTGGTCAAATGATCTTTGACAAAGCAGGAAAAAATATAAAGTGGAAAAAAGACAGTCTCTTCAATAAATGGTGCTGGGAAATTGGACAGCTATGTATAGAAGAATGAAACTCTACCATTCTCTTACACCGTACACAAAGATAAACTTGAAATGGATAAAAGGCCTTAACATGAGACAGGAATCCATCAGAATCCTAGAGGAGAACATAGGCCAGTAACCTCTTGGACATCAGCCACAGCAACTTCTTTCAAGACATGTATCCAAAGGCAAAGGAAACAAAAGTGAAAATGAATTTTTGGGACTTCATCAAGATGAAAAGCTTCTGCATAGCAAAGGAAACAGTCAACAAAACAAAGAGGCAACCCATGAAATGGAAGAAGATATTCACAAATGACAATACAGACAAAGGGCTGATATCCAGGATCTATAAAGAACTCCTCAAACTCAACACACACAAAACAGATAATCATGCCAAAAAATGGGCAGAAAACATGAACAGACACTTCTCCAATGAAGACATACAAATGACTAACAGACACATGAAAACATTTTCATCATCACTAGCCATCAGGGAGATTCAAATTAAAACCACATTGAGATACCACCTTACACCACTTAGAATGGCAAAAATCAGCAAGACAGTAAACATCAAGTGTTGGAGAGGATGTGGAGAAAGGGGAACCCTCTTAACACTGTTGGTGGGAATGCCAAGTTGGTGCAGCCACTTTGGAAAACAGTGTGGAGATTCCTTAAGAAATTAAAAATAGAGCTTCCCTATGACCCTGCAATTACACTCCTGGGTATTTGCCCTAACGATACAGATGTAGTGAAAAGAAGGGGCATCTGTACCCCAATGTTCATAGTAGCAATGGCCGCAGTTGCCAAATTGTGGAAAGAACCAAGATGCCCTTCAATGGATGAATGGATAAGGAAGATGTGGTCCATATATACTATGGAGTATTATGCCTCCATCAGAAAGGATGAATACCCAACTCTGTATCAACATGTCCCGACTAGAAGAGATTATACTGAGTGAAATCAGTCAAGCAGAGAGAGTCAATTATCATATAGTTTTGCTTATTTGTGGAGCTTAAGGAATAACAAATAATAGATGGGGAGCTGGAGAGGAGAAGGGAGTTGGGGGAAATGAACCATGAGAGACTGTGGACTCTGAGAAACAAACTGATGGCTTTGGAGGGGAGGGAGTGGTAGGTTGGGTGATCCTGGTGGTGGGTATTATGGAGTGCATGTATTGCATGGAGCACTGAGTGTGGTGCATAAACAATGAATTCTGGAACACTGAAGTTTTTAAAAAATATTGAATAAATAGATTATTCTACTAATATTAGAATAGAATCTACTAATAGATTAGGAATCTATCTTAATATCATTATTATTTTACTGCTGAAAACAAAACAAAAAACAAGAAACACAAAACTACTCCCAGCAGAAGGAGCATTTGTCCATTATATCTGGCTGGCTAGATCAAATTATGTTTCCTGCCATATGTTTAGTGCCCAGCACAGTGCCTGCCAGTGACTCGCCATTGGAGTATATTTACTGAATGAACAAATGCTTAAGCCCACATTTGTATGTTTCTCAAGTCCTTTTATTAACTTATTATGCTTAGATTACTTCATATGGCACCTTATGGAGGCAGGAACATATTGATCTTTAGAACTAAAAATAATAACATCTAGGCTATTCTAACTATGAGCCATTATAGGCATAATGCTTATACTTACAAACTTTCAAAGGCTTATACACATTGTTGATATCAGAAGCTACTTATTCAAAACATGAAAACTGGGGTGCCTGGGTGGCTTAGTGGGTTAAAGCTGCTGCCTTCGGCTCAGGTCATGATCCCAGGGTCCTGGGATCGAGCCCCACATCGGGCTCTCTGCTCAGCAGGGAGCCTGCTTCCCTTCCTCTCTCTCTCTCTGCCTGCCTCTCTGCCTGCTTGTGATCTTTGTCAAATAAATAAATAAAATCTTAAAAAAAAACATGAAAACTATATATAGTTTTATATACATACACATATGTACACACATATACGTATACATATACATATATACATATACATATATGTGTTTACGTATACATATACATATATACATATACATATATGTGTTTAAATAACATTAAACACAGCTAGCTCTTTGTCCGTTGGTCCTAGTTTTGGGGTAAGGGAGTACTGCAGGTAAAGGGTGAAACAGATTCCCACTTTCAGTTTCTTAGCTCAGAAATTCCAGCAATCCCTGTAGCTCCTTGCAACCCCTCACAATCTCTGGGATGGACTGCAGAGTCTCATAAATATGCTGAACAATGTCATCTAGTTTCTTTAACTCCTTGTCAGAAGATTCTCCTCTAGTATGTTTCTATGGCTCTGGAACTTGCCCATGAGTTTTGCCTTCTCATTTTTCATCTCCAGGAACATCACCCTCAACTTGTCCACCTCTTGGGAGAGCCACAGTTTCTCCTGGATCCAGTTAGTAGCCATAGGCTGACAGTCGGGGTTCAGCTGACTTGCTAGAGTCTCTTGGAGCATCTTAGTCTCTGTCTCCGCACGCCGAAGTGAGCAGGTGAGCTGGGTCACCTCCTCTCTAAGGCTTATGAGCTCGCCGCTCCCGTCTATCTGCTCTAGGATCTTCTCATTCTGCTGTTGTATCACTTCCTGGAGCTCCTGTTCATTCTTGTAGCGCAAGCACAAGGCCTGGTTCAGCTTCTCTATGTCTACCTCCTTTGCCTTCTGGGTGCCAGGCTCTTTTCCATGCCTGGGATCTCTGTAGGCTGAAGGGAAACCATTGATGCTACTCGGGTGAAAGCACTCTTGTCATTTCCAAGCAAGGGCACAGGAGATGCTTCTGGCTCTTCATCTGCCCTTGCCGTCAAGACATTTCCCAAGAAGGTGCTGTCAGTAGGCGGAGGGCCTATACATATACATATGTGTGTATATATATATATACACACATATGTATATGCATATATGTATATATGTATATGTATATATATTTACACTTAAATAATTGTATTTTGGTATCTTCAGAATTCCAAGTCCTCTCTCTCCTGGCCTACAGTAATAACTTACTAATTCTTTCTTCTCACTCTAACCCAGTAGAGATCCACTCTATGCAGGAGCCAAAAGCATTTTTCAAAGTGTTCAGTCTCATGCTAGGACTCTCCTGCTTAAAACTATCTTGTACTTTAACATAATCAAATGGAAAACAATCCTTGTCATGAGACTAGAGGAGTAGCTTCTGACTACTTTTCTGACCTTGTCCTCTACAATATTCCCTCACTCCTTTCTCTGTAACACTGGTATTCATGTTTGGCTCTGAGATCTCTTATAGTACTACTTGCTTTTTCTCTCTTTTTCCCTCCTTAGATCTTCATATGGCTGCATCTACACATAATTTAGATTTCAAGTCAAAATTTTTTTCCTTCATGAGGGTCTTTCTGACTACTCAGATTAGCTTGTATCCTTTCATTTCATCATTCTCCAGCTCATTTCTTTTCTTCATAGCTTTTGGTAATACAGGCATATTATTTTTTGATAAGTTATTCTGTCAACTCTGCATAGTATGTAAACTTCAGGAGGGGCATAGTATGTAAACTTCAGGAGGGGCAAAGATCTTGATTATAAGTGCATCACCAAGGCTAGAATGGTGTCTAAAATTTAGTGGGATCTCAATATTTTTGTCTAAAACAATGTGTTAATAATAAATGAGTTTTAAATTCTGGCCAGATGGGACACCTGAGTGGCTCAGTCGGTTGAATGTCTGCCCTCAGCTCAGTCCTGGGATTGAGTTCTGCATTAGACTCCCTGCTCAGTGGGGAGCATGCTTCTCCCTCTGCCTGCTGATCCCCATGCTTGTGCTCTCTCTCATTCTGACAAATAAAAAATTGAAAAAAATAAATTCTGGCCATAGGTTACAAGTTATTATTTCTGCTGTTTAGATTTTTTTTTCAATTTGTTATATCTCGACATATCCACTTCTAAAATTCTCAATAAGAACATTCTGATGAACATACAATCCCTGCAGAGTTTTCTTCCATGGGGTGGGTATACTATGGGAATAATTTAACTGAATATCTAGTAAAATTGCTTTAGGTCCATATTTATGTCTAATTATATAGTGAAGTTTTACTGTTTGTTCAAGATTTGATAAACCAGATCTCAGGTATATAAGGGAACTGGTTATTTGAGTGAGCATTGTACTGCATTGATGATGTTTGAAAACATCTAGAAAATAGGGTTAATAGTTGTTTTCTTCTCTTTGCCACTGAAATGCAAAATCTTGGGTTCAACTCCTGATTTTAGAATTTTTTAAGATACTGAAAAGTTAAGATACTATTTTCTTGAGACATTTTTTCTGATGTATAGTGTTTTTCACAATTTGGAATTCTATTCCATCTTAAAATTGGATTATTATAATGCTGCCCTTAAAAATTCTTATAGTATAACTTATATAACATTTTCCTGTAATCTGTATTAATTATCATTGTTTTCAGAATATTCTACTTCAAGCTGTTCTTTGTGCCCTATATAGCATAAATGTTTATCTGCTTCCCATGCTCCACCTCTTGCAAAGAGAGCAGCTGTTGGCCTGTAAAGGAGTGCCAAATTTAAATTCTAAGCACCTGGAGGCAGAGCAGGCCCTTCAGAACGCCCTGATTTCTATGATTTTTTGCCTAAGCTAAGCTAAAAAGGACCTAGTTAATGTTAAGGGTGCAGGAATCTTGCATCAAATTTATCCTACTTGGAGAGGATATTAACTATTTGCCCAGAAGCACAAATATAGTAACTGGAACTCTCAGTTAATTGCACTGCCTTTCATATAGATAGAGTCATGTGGAAAGGTTTGATTTAGAGGTCTCGAGAAACCAAGGTTCAGTGCTTTCCTGACATACTAAGTATGGGGGGCAGAACATACATACAAAAAATATATTGTTCCCTGCAATTATAAGGGTTTGCTCAGCATTGATGCAAGCAGGTGTTTCTTTTTCATTTCTGAGACGCTCTTCTCTGTTATTCAATTACATTTCAAACACCTGAACAGTGTATAGATTTCTTGATAATAGAGATTAGGTCATAGTTTCATCTATGTATAAAACTAATCCTAGTAGTAAACATCCTGATAATAGGCACTGCTCTATGCCCCTCAGATAGGTTATTTAAGTTCTATAACACTTTCAGAAAAAAGATTAGCTCTAATGGCAGGAAAATAGAACCCTGGGTACTTTAACTTGTCCAAAGTTATATAGTAGAAAACGATCTACAGCTAAATTTTTAATCCAAGACTGCCTAATGCTAAATGTATGCTGTTTCTGCTGTGCTAAATTGTCTATCAGTAAATAACATATTTGACTTGAGCTAATAAGTATACATTAATCACATAGTTTCTTATCCCCTAGTAGGAATCCCAAAATTGATCAATATTTCTTGAAATGGCAGGTTTCAATAAACCAAAGGATCTTATATAAAGTAATGAAGAGTTATATTTAATAGTTCTTAATATGTCCCTGATTACTCAGGTAGTTTATTATTTGAAAACACATTATATAATCACAAATTAAAGTATATATATATATAATCAAATGTAAAATATATAAGAATGTATAACCCCCCCAAGAATGTTTTGGAAGAAAAGTATAGGTTCTAATCATTAAAGTAAAATATTAAAAAATTACATATATTTTCAGAAGAGCACTATGAGTTATGAAATAACAATGGAGGAGAGCTTCATGATGTCTGTGACATTTAGTGGCTAGTTATACTGTATGCATAAGCCATTTAAAATCCAATTTATAGACTTGAAAGTGATAATGTTATTAGGAAATAAAAGTGCTGAGCTAGAGCATATTTTCAATTAAATAATATATTTTATTATTCAATATGTATAGTTCAAGAATTATAAATATGCTGAATTTAATCCAATCCACAAATCATTACTGGGCTTCCAAAATATTCCTTATATTCAAATACAGAACATGTTAAGTATTCTGCTAAGAACTGAATACCAAAGAGGAAGTAATTTTTCTTCCACATAAAGATTATTTCAAACTTATTTCCTGTTATCCATATGCCTACTTTCAAGAAGGAAGAACTGACAATTATATGCCTGTCATTTACTCAAACATTTCAGTGCACATGTTTTCAATTATAATTTGCAGTGTAATCAGTTTATATGCCATGTCCTTTATGTCCTTTATTTTCTCTTCAGCTGCTTTGCAGAAGTAGAAAAGTGGAAACTACCCCATCTAACAAAATGGATTGAGTATTATTTTACCATAAGCTTACTCAGATTCCAAGGATGCTCTTAGCATGACAAAGTTATTTTACATAGTTTCATGGAGACCATGAACTGATTAGTCATCAAAAAAATGAAAGCATTGGAGAATTACAGATATTTTCTCTCTTCTCATTTCATACATATAGTTAAAGAACAATTGCTTATTTTTCTATGGGAAGATGGTGTAAACAGAATGAGAAAAATAAATAACAGAAATGACTCATTAAAGATATAACAGTTATGCTTTTGAATGTATTTCTCAACTAAGAAGTGAAATCTCTTGTTCTTGAAATCTACATATCCTACAATCAAAGACTCACTTCAGCAAGAACTGCACCTACATTAGCATTTCAATAGTGGCATATTTTCATTGTACTATTCAAATCACTTTAATTTCCCTCTTTATTTCAGGAAGGGTAGCATCAAATTATATGGGATTGACACTTTCTACAAAATTCATAGAGCTTAATGAAAATGTCAAGATAGAGTCAAACTAGGCAGTTTATCCTATCTTCTTCTGTTCATTCCTAAAGAATGGCAATGCTGGTTAAAAACCTTAATTGGATCCCTATTACCTACCGACCAAAGTCCTTATAAATATAGCATTCATGTCTTCCTTTCCAATCTTATCAACAGCCTGTCTTTACCATAGCCCTGTCTTTCCAGTTCAGGAAAACCTGCGTGTGTGAATATTTTATATTCCCCAAATAGGTCTTGTACTCCCTTGTTTTGTTTCAAGTCTTTGCTAACAATGCTTTTGCCCCCATGGAAATACTCATTCCATTCTCTAGTCACCCCAATTTTAGCCACCACCATGCAATACATCCATGACATTTTTCAGATCTCATTTCTTGAGCCTGCTGAAAGCAATATTGCCCACCCTTGTATCTTTATGACAACTTTTATGATCATAGTTATTGTTAATTCTCTTTATTTTCATACATAATTACTTGCCCCACTTCTAAACTGTAGGCTGTTTGAATGCAGGGATTTTGCTATGGTTATTTTTATATTCTTCCATTCCTCAGAATGTTGTAGAATATTGTAACTTACCAAAATTACTTAAATTTTAAATATTTTTCCAAAAAAATCTGGCATTAGATTGCCTTTGTCATTCTAAATAATTCTAACATCAAAAAGCAAGTAAAACACTGCTTTTTAAATAAGTGCCCAAATATTGAGCATCTGTGGTCTCTATGCTCACAGCAAGTTACTATAACCTGAACACCTACCAATGGAGTGATATATATAAAGCCCTGCACCACTGACCTTATTCTTGATGTATTTTACCAAGTTTAGTTACTAAAAAGAGTTACCTTGTACTATGATCACTCTTTTCATATTCGAATTTTAAGGATAAATTTATTATCAAAATGCCTAGGGACAAATAATTTTCCTAAATGATATATTTTTCATATCTATACAATACCTTTACCATAATATTCCTGACATTTACACTAATATATTTCATTCACTAAATGTTGACAGAGTGTCTATTCTATATCAGACATGAGCTAGGCAATAAGAATATAGATGCCCAGGATAAGCGCAGTTGCTCTTCTGGTGGTTTCTGCGATCTGGATATAAAGAGTAGGTAGAAAACTATAACATAGTGAGATGACTGTTATGTTTATTTATGGACTGCCATCAAAGCACTTAGGTGGAGCACTTAACCAGGATTTGTGGGGTTAGGAAAGGCTTCTTGGGAGAACTAATGTTTATGTTGTAACTTGAAGGGTAAGTAGAAGGCAGCCAAGTGAGGATGAACTGAAAGTCTCTAGCAGAGGAAACAGAGATAATAGAATATGATGTGGCCTAGGAAATAAAAGATATCAGCATGACCATAATATAGAATACAAACACAGTATAGATGACAAAGGAGTCAGAAAGATGGGGCATTAAAACCATTTAAGAAGTTTAAACTTTAATTTGAGATCAATGGGAGATATTGGAGTATCCAAAGGAATGACATAATTAAAATTGTTTTCTAAAAATCACTTAGGCTGTGTTGTGGATAATGGAGAGAACCAAGCGAGTGGAAGAAGGTTGGTAAGCATGAACCAGAAACAACAGCTAGTCTCTTAGTTTTCAGTAATCATCGTTTGAGTAGAGGAAAAGACCAAAGAGATTGAAAGTGTTAGAATGATTATATAATTGAATAAATGTCTTGGATAAGGAATGATAACTTAATTAACAACTCTCAGTAGAGTAACTTTTGCAACTGGGAAGATGATGTTGCCATCTAGGTGATAAAGCCAGAAGTGCAGGAGTAGGCAGTGACCTTTCGCTATTAGGTGAATTATAGCTAAGAACCCCTATTCCAGAGCTTTGAACTGTAGACTACTATAGACCCTGTATGCTGATGGTAACAAAGAAATTGAGAGTGTGCATTATTTACTGCAGGCATTTTCATGGCAGGATGTTCCATGCAGAGAATATTTTTTAGTTTGTGCTTGCAGTGATAGATAATAATAAAATGACTTTGAAATGGCAAATACTTTTCATTAGAAATAGCACTGTAATAGTTTTTATTTGGATATTTCAAAAAGAAAAAGTTTGAACAGATGAATTTTCAGGAAATGAAATAAGGTTCTCAAAATGGTTGTAACACACTCTACATAAAGAAGTTTGGAAATAGAACAAATTGTAGAACAGAAGTAAGGTTTCAAAAATAAGCTTGCTTAATTGCCTAAGTTCATGTCAATCTCAATATAAATAGATGTGATAAGAAAAGTCAATGTTGCTACTCAGACTGGAATCTTCCAGCTAACTTTACTAGAGAGCTTCTTTAACACACCTCCAGAGATTTCTATCATCTATAGAAATCTAATATTTACCCCGGGCCTTCATACCTTTTAAAATGTATGATTATCTACCAAGACTAGCCACTTGCATATTTAGATGTATGAGTTAGCTCTAGGTTCAGTCAGCTTATGGGAAGGTCACTGGCAAGGTTCTAGTTAGTGTGTTCCTGCTTAGCTAAAATTCGAACTTTGGGAGGAGGTACAGAGAAAAGATTATATATATATGTATATATATATATATATATTACCCAAAAAAAGGAGGAGAGAAAGGATCATTGTTTTTCAGAGATACTTGGAAGACTGCCAAGAAGTCTAAATCACACTAAAATTAATTTTTAAGAGATCTTCTTGTGGATTCAATAACTTTTTCAACTAGGCAAAGAAAAAAATGCTTCAGAAGTCATAGTTCATTCTAGCACATTATATTTTATCATCAGGAGGAATAAAATTAATTCCAATGAATAAGATCAATGAGATTATAAAATTGAATTAAACATTAAAAAAAGATACAATATCTAACCATGTTTAAGAACCTTCTAAGGGTCCTACAAAATGCATCTTGAATGTATTTTGACACTTCTTTAAGTGACACTTAAAAATACTTAAATAAAGTAAAAAAAAAAAAAGTTAAAAAAAAATATTTGAATGATGCATTTCATTCAAAATGCTGAAAGAATCCCTAAACAATTTGAGTCAGGAAATTCTGCTGCCTTCTACTTTAAGAATATATTTCTCCCAATCACTGTGTCATAAAAATAAAATTTTAAATGAATTAAGCAATAATTAGTCTTTTATCTCTTATTATGTGCATTTATTTTACCCTTTTGGTAAACACATTCATTTGTTTAAGTGAAATTGTTTGTTAGATTTCTGGAAACTTAAAAATCCAGAATCTAGATCCTAAAACAGCCAACTTAATGATCCAAATTTTCAGAAGGTGAAAGTATTTCATTTTAACTAGTATCCTAGGTGATTTTTAGACCCCACAGAAGTTTGAAAACCACTGATACCAGGAAATAGATGGCTAGATTGCTTCTTACATTGTCACATAAACTAAATTTTTCATCAGTCAACTGAGTCATATTATAGCTCTAGTTTTGTGAGAATGCTGCACCCTGGTAGTTAAAATGTAGTTAATTTATTCTGGAATCTCATTTTCCACAATTTGGGGTGTATTTCTTATTTCTTCATATTCTCTGCAGAACATGTTTCCTACCCCTACCCTACCCTCCATTGTGTCAACAAAATGAATAATTCTGTAGCTGGCAGTAATCATGTAGGTTCATTGAAACATGAAGATATGTGTGCATTTTTTCCTATTTTTGATATGCTAATGGATTATTTATAAAAATAGAACCAGGGGGAACCTGGGTGGCTCAGGGGGTTAAGCCTCTGCCTTCGGCTCAGGTCATGATTCCAGGGTCCTGGGATCGAGCCCCACATCGGGCTCTCTGCTTGGAGGGGGAACCTGCTTCCTCCTCTCTCTCTCTGCCTGCCTCTCTGTCTACTTGTGATCTCTCTCTCTCTGTCAAATAAATAAATAAAATCTTTTTAAAAAAATAGAACCACTGGTGGTGACAGTATATATGTAGGTATATCTATCTATCCATCCATCTATATCTGTATCTATACATATGATTTGAGTAATATACATTAGACAAATCATTAAGTGCTTCCTGATTAAAAGCTGAGTTATAAAGGTATGTTTTAAAATGTTTCCTGCATCCTGGTTACCCATCTTAATACATACTTTCTTCAATACATTGTTCTTTTGTGATCTTTTCTTCTCAGTACATAGAGAATGTATACCTCTCTGTGAGTGGTTTAGCATACATATATTTTTAAAAAATGGATGATCTTATCCTTTAGATAGATCCTGATATGAAATATTAACTATAAGATGAAAACATAAGCAACAGGCAAAATTCAACTGCAACATTATGAATAAATGTTAACTGGAAAAAGATGACATAATTCCATGGAAAAGCATTTCTCAAATAATCTGTAAGAGTAGACCAGAGTTGTTTCTATAAAGAAGGGATTAGTAAACCATGCTGGACAATAAGACTAATAAATCCATTAAGAAAAGTAAAATAATTTCAGTTTTCCTAAACTCTAAATAGCCTTGCTAAATGATAGAGCAACCAAAATCTCCAATCACCAATAGCACAAGTGCAGCAGATGAAGAAATGAACCACGAATTGGCTTCACTATGACAAATGACCATCATGGTCATGCAAAGCTGAATTTAAAAAGCTGTTTTTACTTTTCCATTATAAATTACAACACAATATATATAAATTACAACACAATATAACTTAAATATTAACCCATGATAAAGGGGAAGAAAAAAATACAAGTTCTTAAAATTTTTCATTTTAATAGAGAAATTACACTGCCTTAGCTTCAGAGTTGTGTAATGAGTGCTAAGCTTTACTGGCACAGTAATGAGGGATAGAAGTAATAACTTTGGCCAAATTTGCTGGATATATTTGCACATTGGGAATAATGAAAAAAAAAACTTCTTACAGGAAGACAGTTAACAGCTTGAGGACAGCAGTGATTTACTGCAAGTTCTTGCAGAGTAAGGTGAAAAAAATTCAATGATTTCCTTTATAATGCTATGTATTGAGTCATTTATATTATTGACATGGTAGTACTTTATTAGTCATGGGATTTAACACATATCTATGAAATTTGTATTGTGATAAAATATTAGATATCCTTATTGTTGTTGTAGACATCATGTTTATTCTGCTGATATATGCAGTAACCATCATCCTAATGTTTACTTTGTGCTAAGCATTGTGCTAAGAACATTACATAGAATATCTCATTTGATTCTTTAATCTTCTTTAAGATAGTTTGTTTTACTCTTTTATGTTTGTGGAGATGGGCTGATGGAAAGCCTGCTGTCTGAGTGTGATAAAAGATGTTGTTGCTGAGAAAACTGACCTATAATCTAGTCTTTTTTTTTTTAAGATTTTTTTAAAGATTTCATTTATTTATTTGACAGAGAGAGATCACAAGTAGGCAGAAAGGCAGATAGAGAGAGACAGAGAAGCAGGCTCCCTGCTGAGCAAAGAGCCTGATGCAGAGCTTGATCCCAGGACCCTGACATCATGACCTGAGCTGAAGGCAGTGGCTTAACCCACTGAGCCACCCGGGCATCCCAAGATAGTCTTATTGTAAGATCCCAGAAGTGGTCTCAAGTGTCTGGTGTCAGTTATTTGTACTTGGTGAACAGACAGGCACATAGCCTAAATCTTCAAAATAATGAAGTAAAGTACTATAAGAAAGTTCATGTGAGAATGGCAAAGCCAAGATTCTAGTTCCTCATCTGAGGCCTCAGAGACTGGGAAGACTGCACCTCTGGTAGACTATATTATTGTTTCTCACTTTGAACATTGTCTCTTTGACAATTGAGTTCCATATCCTTGTCATTACAGATGCTTTATTTTAGTTTGTTCACATCTCTCATCAATCACACCATCTTTTATGACAACCATGCATTCTCATTTTATAGACAAGGAAGCAAAGTTCAAAGATGTTAAAGAAATTACCAATAGCATACACCCTTTAAGTGACTAATGTAGGATACAGTCTAGGAACTGTATAAGTCAGAGCACAGATTCTTTTTTTTTTTTTTTTAAGATTTTATTTACTTGACAGATGGAGATCACAAGTAGGCAGAGAAGCAGGCAGAGAGAGAGGAGGAAGCAGGCTCCCCGCTGAGCAGAGAGCCTGATGTGGGGCTCAATCCCAGGACCCTGGGATCATGACCTGAGCTGAAGGCAGAGGCTTTAACTCACTGAGCCACCCAGGCGCCCCCAGAGCACAGATTCTTAACTAGTGTGCTTTACCGCATAAATTTTTGGTAGACAAAGAGCAACTTCCCACAGGTAAAGACTTTACTAACGGACCTCCCGGACAACTATGTGAAAATGAATAAAGAGTTGCTACTTAAATACACCTAGCCTTCTAATTATATTGCAGTTAATTAAGTAAGGAACAAAAGGAAACAAAGAATGTCAAGTCTTTCTAATTTGTTTCTTTTCAGTTGGTTTGATCTCTGATGGTATTAGATAAGCAAGCACCAGTTTCTGGTTGTTTTACTTCATATGCACTGTTCCTTGTTTTGTACCTTTGGTGTAGCAAAAATTTTGCCAGAAGGCGTTAGTTGATCAATAGGAACAGATTCAGATTGTTGGCAAAAAATTATAGTGATGCTTCAGGTGCAGCCCAAAATCAATAAGGAAGAATGCTTCTTAACACAGTGAAATGAAGAGCAATTACTTACTGCAGCTAAACAACATCCTTTGTTGGATCATGTCTGTGCTGGAGGCTGATAGCTACCAAACTGATGGGCTGTGAGATAAGTGGTTGATATTGTTACAAATGGAGTATACCAAAGAGATGATTTAATGTGAATTTGTATATTAGATCTATAGTTACATAAACTGACAGAGTCAGGAACATGCTTCTTGAGTTCTTGAGTATATTCAACATTAGGGGGAATTGCAGTTTTAATCCCTCGAGAGGCAAAATAATCCCAGTTGAGAACTACTGATTGATCAATCAAAAATTTGTTTTACCTGACTCAACATGTTTATACATTATTTCTTTCTTGGTATGATCCTCATATAGAGAGAAGTAAAGTTCTAGTGTGCTTGCACCTAACAGAGTAAAGTAAGTTTTGCAATGAATGACATTTACTTGGGAGCAAGTCTCGAAATACTTGTGATTCCTCTCTACTTTGTTATTTTTTAAGTAGATATATTGGTTTCACTTTAGTATTACATGGCAGTAATGGATGGTCTTTTCTTTCCAGAAAACGTTATAATACGTAGGCAAAAAGATATTTGTGCAGAAACCACTCTCTATATGGGAAGGGAAAAAAAAGATTACTATGTCTCTGGTCTACCATTCTAGGCATTCCAATCTTGACTGAATTGTTAGATGAGATCTTGTGTCTAAGCCTATATATGAATAATTCCTGAAGAGTTCTTATAATATAGGATTTATACACAATTTTTTTTTCCCTGAATGAAATCATACTTGAAGAAGAGTCTCCTACAGCTATACATCTGTCATTCTAGCAACCTGCATTTGGAATTTACCACTGCAGTAATTTTAATGCTATAAAAGTCAAGGATATGTGTTCATTTATGACATGTAGCATGTGATTTCATTATGGTAGCATTTCATTAACAATACTACTTCTCTGATTTAGGAGTACAAGTTTTAACTATAATAGCTAGAGGTCATATATATATATAAAGCCTAATGGAATTATTTACCTTAGGGAAACCTTTCACTTAAAGAATGCTACAAAGATCACTTGTCTTAGAATCATGAAATGCAAATACATTTTATAATTCAAGAATTCTGAGACAACCTTAGAACTATTGCATTTATGGCACATGTGTCCCATAAATATTTTAATTTGTCATAAGGTAATTTTTATGCACAAAAAAATCTGAGAACAAAGGACTTTGGGCTTCATAAATTCAGAAAAATGGATACTTAAGACTAATTACATACATATATCATAGCATATAGTTAACTTAACCATAAACTACATATAGAAACCATGACTAAAAAATGGTTGTGATCACTAATAAATTTCTAATTTTATTGAGGAATTTGTAAATAAAATATTTTGAGGCAATTATGATTAAGAGAATAGTTTTTACGGTAGTATTTCTTTTCTTTTCGCATCATTTGAATTCGGCAGACCTTTTTTGTTAATATGCTCCATCCACTTTACCCCACTCTGATATTATATACTGCTTCCTTTTATTCTTATCCTATTTTTCATCATATATTGAAGTGCCTATTTTATATAACTTTAAATCACTCTTAATACAAAAGAAATCTTTGTTTCCTTCAAAACACTGTAAAAAATTTTTGATCCTAACAATGTATTCCCTAGAAATGGTTTCATTCCCTTTGAATGGCACTGTTTCTATATTGTGAACCCTTTTTGTCCAGCTGTATAAATTGTTTTTACTTCCCTGTGGTTCTGCATGAATTATATTTGAGCTGCCTCCATGGAGGAGGTGTTTCCTTCCACTTTTAGGGGATATAGTTCAACACACTGGTGTGATTGGAGTTAAAATCGGGTATAGTCTTGAGCTAAAATATGGAGACCATGAAAAATACCTTTGAACGTTTTTCTTGACAGTAGATTTTTGAATAGGTAATAAGCAGAACTTACTGTTTAAGTACATCATGGCTATTAGTATATTCTGTAGTATTCTTTCTATGCTGCAGTTGTTTGGGACATCGGTCCTTCTACTTTATGTGAGGACACAATGAGATTTTTGGATTGAATCCTTTGGCCTTTGAAAAGAAAGGAGTCCACATTGACTACCTGAAATAATTCCAATGATTTGCCCTTAAATACCTTGTTTAAGTATAGGGATCTTGCTACTTCACAATTACTTGACTTTTGGATTGCACTAACTAGTATAAAAATTATGTGCATTTCTATATAAAAGTTATACTTTTAAAAATGTGTTATTATGATCAACCACTTATCTCACGTGAAATAGAGATGCAGAAGGAATGCTGCAACTTTATGCAGATCTGCAGCTTTTAAGTATGAATTTAAAAAGGACATGACCCAGGCCAGAAGAGAGGAAGACAAAGAAAGAATCTACAATAGGATGTTTTGAAACATTCTGGATACTGGGATGTTGTAGAACTTGGTTTACTCATGAAATGTTCACAGCATGATTTGTTAGCAGTGCCACATGATTTTAAAATCATGTATAGTGAAATGCAGTCACTGTAGAACAGTAGATACTGGGAACTCTGATGACTTCCTTATCTACTCTCCATTCAACTAAATACAAACTCAACTAATAAATGCCAAATGCCAGAATCACAACTTCCATTTCTTCTTTAACTTCCTGGTTGACCCATTCATTCCTTAGCAGGATGCTCTTTAGCCTCCATGTATTTGGGTTCTCTCCAAATTTCCTCTTGTGATGAGTTCTAGCTTCAGAGAATTGTGGTCTGAAAACATGCAGGGAATGATCCCAATCTTTTGATACCGGTTGAGACCTAATTTGTGACCCAGGATGTGATCTATTCTGGGGAATGCTCCATGTGCACTAGACAAGAATGCATATTCTGTTGCTTTGGGATGAAATGTTCTGAATATTTCTGAGATGTCCATCTGGCCCAGTGTGTCATTTAAGGCCTTTATTTCCTTGTTGATCTTGTGCTTGGATGATCTGTCCATTTCAGTGAGGGGAGTGTTAAAGTCCCCTACTATTATTGTATTATTGTCAATGTGTTTGATTTTGTTATTAATTGGTTTATGTAGTTGGCTGCTCCCATGCTAGAGGCATAGATATTTAAAATTGTGATATCTTCTTGTTGGACAGACCCTTTGAGTATGATATAGTGTCCTTCCTCATCTCTTATTATAGTCTTTGGCTTAAAGTCTAATTGATCTGATATAAGGATTGCCACCAGAGATTTCTTCTGATGTCCATTAGCATGGTAAGTTGTTTTCCACCCCCTCACTTTAAATCTGGAGGTGTCTTTGGGTCTAAAATGAGTTTCTTGTAGACAGCGTATTGATGGGTTTTGGTTTTTTATCCATTCTGATACCCTGTGTCTTTTGATTGAGGCATTTAACCCATTTACATTCAGGGTAACTATTGAGAGATCTGAATTTAGTGCCATTGTATTGCCTGTAAAGTGACTGTTACTGTATTTTGTCTGTTTCCTTTTTGATCTACTACTTTTAGGCTCTCTCTTTGCTTAAAAGACCCCTTTCAATATTTCCTGTAGAGCTGGTTTGATGTTTACAAATTCTTTTAGTTTTTGTTTGTCCTGGAAGCTTTTTATCTCTCCTTCTATTTTCAATGATAACCTAGCTGGATATAGTATTCTTGGCTGCATATTTTTCTCATTTAGTGCTCTGAATATATCATGCCAGTTCTTTCTGGCCTGCCAGGTCTCTGTGGATAAGTCTGCTGCCAATCTGATATTTTTACCAATGTATGTTACAGACTTCTTGTCCCAAGCTGTTTTCAGAATTTTCTCTTTGTTGCTAAGACTTGTAAATTGTACTATTAGATGACAGGATGTGGACCTATTCTTATTGATTTTGAGGGGGATCCTCTGCACCTCCTGGATTTTGATGCTTGTTCCCTTTGTCATATTAGGGAAATTCTCTACAATAATTCTCTCCAATATACCTTCTGCTCCCCTCTTTCCCTCTTCTTCTTCTGGAATCCCAATTATTCTAATGTTGTTTTGTCTTATGGTATCACTTATCTCTCGAATTCTCCCCTTGTGGTCCAGTAATTGTTTGTCTCTCTTTTGCTCAGCTTCTTTATTCTCTGTCATTTGGTCTTCTATATCACTCATTCTCTCTTCTGCCTCATTTATCCTAGCAGTAAGAGCCTTCATTTTGATTGCACCTCATTAATAGCTTTTTTTATTTCAACTTGGCTAGATTTAGTTCTTTTATTTCTCCAGAAAGGGCTTTTATTTCTTCAGACAGGGTTTCTCTAATATCTTCCATGCATTTTTTGTGGCTGGCTGGCACCTTGAGAATCGTCATTCTGAACTCTAGATCTGACATATATATTACCAATGTCTCTATTGATTAGGTCCCTAGCCTTTGGTACTGCCTCTTGTTCTTTTTATTTTGGTGAGTTTTTCTGCCTTGTCATTTTATCCAGATAAGAACATATGAAGGAGGGAATAAAATACTAAAAGGGTGGCAAAGACCCCAGGAAAATGTACTTTAACCAAATCAGAAGAGACCCCAAATCATGGGGGGAAGAAAGGGAGCAAAAGGTTCAGAAAAAAAAGGAAACAAATAAAGAAAAAATATTAAAAAGAAAATATATATATTAGACTGGTGACTAGAACAGGGTCACCCACTTAATTTTGGGAGTATTTTGGTCTCTTAGAAGAAACTACCTCCCAAAATTTTAAAGAATGGAAAATATATATAAGGGTAAACATGATGAAGGGATGTAATATGAATATAAAGATGAAAAAAATTTTAACTTCTAAAAATGTTGTTGGTAAGATAAGTTGGTTGGGAGAATAAAGAAAAAGAAAGTGGAGAGAATTTGCTCAGGCTGGAGACTAGAACAAAGCCTTGTACTAGATTTAGTGTATATTTTGATCTATTAGAAGTTGTACCCCAAATTTTTTAGAAGAAAAAACCCTGTTTGTATACAAAAAAATAACATTAGATACAATGAAAGATAAAACGTGACTATAATAATGAAGGTTCAAAAAAGATTTTTTTTGAAAGGTATTGTTAAGATAAACTAGTTTAAAAATGTTAAAAGAGGAAAGGTTAAAAGTTTTTAAAAATTTTAGCAGAAGGAAAAAATAAAATTAAAGAAAATTAATTAACTTTGTAAGACTAAAGAATCATGGAGAGAAAGCCACGAATTCCATGCTTTGCTTTCTCCTCCTCTGGAATTCTGCTGTTCTTCTTGGTAAGTGAACACCTTCTGTAGAGTTCAGGAGGATGGGAATGGAAATGGCAGGCTCCCAATCTCTGGCCCAGAGGAGCCGAGAGCTTGAGGCCCCACTCCTCAGTGCACCCTCAAAGAAAAGTGCTCAATCACTCCCGTCTCCCTTGCCTCCGGCTGTGCTCTGAGCTCACTCAGCCTGTGACCAAGCATCTCTGTCTCTGGTACACAGCCCCGCCTGGAGTCTCCAAATCCTGCAGATCCCTGCACTTTTCCCGGGGGGGTCTCCCCGGATCTTGTGGGGTCCCTGCTCACAGAGCAGTGGCCTGTGCCACGGATCACAATTTAAGCTTACCCTGAGTGGAGGGCTCACTCCTTAGCTCTGTCTCTGTAGCTGGCTTCCCCACTCTAATACCTGCAAGCTCTGAGACTCTCAGACACCCCGATCCTTCTGTGACCCCATGGGACCTGAGACCACGCTGTCCCCACATGGGCTTCACCCCAGCTTAGCCTCTGGTGTGATGTCCCTCAGCAGAGTTGACCTTTAAAAGTTCTGATTTTGTGCTCCATTGCTCCACTGCTTGTCGGGAGCCAGTCCCTGCCCCCGCCCCCCCATGGTCTATCTTCCTGTCACTTTGGATTCACTTCACTGCTGGTCCTACCTTTCAGAAGGTTGTCGATTTTCTATTTCTGGAATTGCTGCTCTTCTTCTCTTCAATCTCCTTTTGGATTTGTAGGTGTTCAGAATGGTTTGATAGCTATCTAGCTGATCTCCTGCTACCTGATGTCATTTCAGCCTGCTTCTCTGCCATCTTGACTCCTTCCCCAGAATCACAGCTTCCATATTTCTCTTTCATCTACAGAGTTCCAGTTGAGGGGCTGAAGACATAATTCTCTACCACTCATGCACTCATGTTCATGCCTACTCAGTTGATTCTCAGTTTTCAGAGGGGAAAAAAAAATCAAGAGAAGAAATGTAAGGCTCTTTGAATTCTATATCCCAGACATAATATCTCAGACTCACTTAGATAGATATAAGAAAGTCACCCTCTTGTTTCATTTTTTCCTTCCCTATCCCCCAAACACCCCATGTTGCCTATCAAATTCTTCATTTCAGGGAGATCATATGATAATTGTCTTTCTCTGATTGACTTATTTTGCTCAGCATAATACCCTCTAGTTCCATCCACATCATTGCAAATGGCAAGATTTCATTTCTTTTGATGGCTGCATAGTATTGGGAGGGAGACAAACCATAGGATACTCTTAATCTCACAGAGCAAACTGAGGGTTTCTAGGGGGAGGGGGATAGAGAGAGGGTGGTTGGCTTATGGACATTGGGGAGGTTATGTGCTATGGTGAGTGCTGTGAGGTGTGTAAACCTGGCGATTCAGAGACCTGTTCCCCTGGGGCTAATAATACATTATATGTTAATATAAAATAAAAAAAAATTTTAAACAACAAAAAAATTTTAAAAAAGAAAATCACCCTCACTAAGTTAGTATAAATATTTTGAAGGAATTTATTTCATATTGACAAGGCCCTGAGCAGCATGACCCAGTCAAAAATACCCAAAAGCTTTACAGTACATTACCTTTCTGTCAAAAAAATTTCTAGATAAAAATATCCTATAGAAAGTTGTAGACAGAGTATTTACTTCAAGATGTTTCAGACACAGGGTGCCTGGGTGGCTTAGTCAGTTAAGCATCTGCATTTAGCTCTGGTTGTGATTCTGGGATTGAGCCCTAAATCGGCTCCCTCCTTCTCCCTCTCCCATTCCCCCTACCTGTGCACTCTCTTTCTATCAAATAAATAAATAAAATCTTTAGAAAAAAGTTTCAGGGATGTCTGGGTGGTTCAGTTGGTTAAGCGACCCACACCTGATTTCAGCTAGGTTATGATCTCAGCGCCCTGGGATCAAAACCCACACTAGGCTCACCACTCAGTAAGGAGCATGTTTCTCTTCTTCTGCCCTCCCTCCACTTGCACACTCTCTCTAAATTAAATAAATAAATCTTTAATAAAGAAGATCAAAATGTTCATTTGTTCATATTACTGGAGAAAACCAGCAATAGTTAGGTTTTTAAATGAATTCTGCAAACAAAATATGACCTTTGGTCCTGATATATGTAGGTTATAAATTTAACATGTTTAGGGGGAGGAGTCAAGATGGCGGAGAAGTAGGAGGCTGAGACGACATCAGCCAGCAGGAGATCAGCTAGATAGCCTATCAAACCATTCCGAACACCTACAAATCCAACAGGAGATCGAAGAGAAGAAAAATAACAATTCTAGAAACAGAAAATCGACCACTTTCTGAAAGGTAGGACCAGCGGAGAAGTGAATCCAACGCAAGGGGAAGATAGACCCCAGGGGGAGGGGCCGGCTCCCGGCAAGCGGCGGAGCACAAAATCAGGACTTTTAAAAGTCGGCTCCACGGAGGGACATCGCTCCAGAGGCTAAACTGGGGTGAAGACCTCAGGGGGACAACGTGGACTCAGGTCCCGCGGGGTCACAGAAGGATCGGGGGTGTCTGAGTGTCACAGAGCTCACGGGTATTAGAGCGGGGAAGCTGGCTGCGGAGACAGAGCCGAGATTTCCTAGTGGTCTGTGACACGGACCGGTGCTCTGTGGCACCGGTGCTCTGTGCGAGGGGTCCCCACAAGATCCGGGGAGACTCCGACCCGGGAGAGCTCAGGGATCTACAGGGTCCGGAGACTCCAGGTGGGACTCTGCCAGAGACAGAGATGCTTGGTCACAGGCTGGGTGAGCTCGGAGCACTCCCAGAAGCCAGTGAGACGGGACTGCTTACGCACGATTTTCTCTGAGCGCGGTCTGCAGGCGCGCGCGGTCTCCGGTGCAAACGTGGGCTAGGGAGACCGGAGGGATTAAACGCTTTTCTATGAAGGCGCACTGAAGACTGGGGCCCCTAGCTCTCGGCTCCTCTGAACCGGAGATTGGGAGGCCGCCATTGTCATTCCCGTCCTCCAGAACTCTACAGAAAGCGCGTTCAGGGGAAAAAAAAAGCTCCTGAAAGCAAACCTGAGAGGATTACTTAGCCCGGCCCCTGGTAAGGACGGTGCAACTCCGCCTGGGGCAAAGACACCTGAGAATTACTACAACAGGCCCCTCCCCCAGAAGATGAAAGAAGTCCAGCCAAGACCAAGTTCACTTAACAAGGAGAAAGCAGATTCTTATCTGGACAAAATGACAAGGCGGAAAAACTCACCACAAAAAAAAGAGCAGGAGACAGGACCGAAGGCTAGGGACCTAATCAATACAGGCATTGGTAATATGTCAGATCTGGAATTCAGGATGACGATTCTCAAGGTTCTAGCTGGGCTCGAAAAAGGCATGGAAGATATTAGAGAAACCCTGTCAGGAGAAATAAAAGCCCTTTCTGGAGAAATAAAAGAACTAAAGTCTAATCAAGTTGAAATAAAAAAAGCTATTAATGAGGTGCAATAAAAAATGGGGGCTCTTACTGCTAGGATAAATGAGGCAGAAGACAGAATTAGTGATATAGAAGACCAAATGACAGAGAATAAAGAAGCTGAGCAAAA
>RCUC01157752.1:0-53218 GCA_003697995.1 Taxidea taxus jeffersonii | reverse complement strand
ACAGCATGGAGGTTCCTCAAAAAATTGAAAATAGAGCTACCTTATGACCCAGCAATTGCACTACTGGGTATTTACCCTAAAGATACAAACGTAGTGATCCGAAGGGGCACGTGTACCCGAATGTTTATAGCAGCAATGTCCACAATAGCAAAGTTATGGAAAGAACCTAGATGTCCATCAACAGATGAATGGATAAAGAAGAGGTGGTATATATATACAATGGAATACTATGCAGCCATCAAAAGAAATGAAATCTTACCATTTGTGATGACATGGATGGAAGTAGAGCGTATTATGCTTAGCGAAATAAGTCAACTGGAGAAAGACAACTATCACATGATCTCCCTGATATGAGGAAGTGGAGATGCAACAGGGGTGGGGGTTAAGGTGGTGGGAAAAGAAAAAATGAAACAAGATGTGATCGGGAGGGAGACAAACCGAAAGAGAGTCTTAATCTCATAAAACAAACTGAGGGGGGTGGGAGGGGAGAGGGGTTGGGAGAGGGTGGTGGGGTTACATTATATGTTTAAATAAAAAAAGCTTAAATAAAAAAAATTATTTATTATTTATTTATTTATTTTTTAAGATTTTGTTTATTCATTTGACAGACAGAGATCACAAGTAGGCAGAGAGGCAGGCAGAGAGAGGAGGAAACAGTTTCCCTGCTGAGCAGAGAGCCTGACTCGGGGCCCGATCCCAGGACCCCGGGACCATGACCTGAGCCGAAGGCAGAAGCTTTAACCCACTGAGCCACCCAGGTGCCCCAATATGAAGAAATTTCTTTCTTGGAATGTGTGATAGCCATTTTTGATCTGTGTCCCCTTCGCCCTTGCGTGTGACCTCAGGTGGTGGTGTCTCTTGCAGTCCCAGCTCACGATGCTGGCAGAAGTCTGATGCTTGGGAGAGAAGCCTGTCTGCTGGAAGGTGAAGAGGGTGAATACTAGGCAGGAGATAAGTCGCCTGAACAGATGGACAGGGGCTGAGGCTGTATGACTAGGTTATTTTGATATACAGACCTATAGTAAGGTTTCATTTCTGTCCCTGCAGAGCCCTGAACTTGAGTCTAGAACACTTGACCCATGGCTGCTAAGGAGAGGGATGGTTGTGCTGGCCCGTGACTTAGGAATGACGGAGACCCCCTGGGCTGTTTGGACAGGTGCTCGGTAGGTGGATACCTGCCTCCATCTCCATCTTGAGTTGCCAGATCAAGAGCAGGTGCCCTTTGAAGGTAGGATTTCAGATCAGTGATGAATCCCGTGTTTAGTATAAGTTGGTTCCATGCATTTGGGGCCTCTTGAGTTACCCAGATCTTAGGCAGGAGGCTCCTAGAACTGGGAAGGACAACTCACTGGGAAAGCTATAAGGCTCACCATCCCTCGATCTCAAACACACCCTAAGATAGTCCCAGCAAAAAGTAATGTCTTTATTTATTTATTTATTTTTTAAAGATTTTTATTTATTTGACAGATCACAAGTAGGCAGGCAGGCAGGGAGAGAGGAAGGGAAGCAGGCTCCTGGCTGAGCAGAGAGCCCGATGTGGGGCTCGATCCCAGGACCCTGGAATCATGACCTGAGTTGAAGGCAGAGGCTTTAACCCTCTGAGCCACCCAGGTGCCCCAAAAGTAATGTCTTTAGACATGAAAAAGCAGGGTCCCTCATTTCCCACCTAGTCTTGCTGCATAAATGCAAGCAGGAACTAAAGAAGCTCTCTGCACCTTCTTCCACTTGGTAGTGGTCTTTTGGACAAGGCAAATTCAGTCTCACAGGATCTGCTGGACACGGGGATGAGTGAGATGAGCTCTTGCCTTCCAACAAGTCCCAGTCAATCAGAAGAAGTGGGGTAAGGGCCCAGGAAATAGGAGTTTGGTCAGGCTGGTGGCTTAAGTTGAGTGTTAAGGGCTCAGTCAGGATGATAGACTGGAGGGACAAGGTGGACAAGGGGGCCATCCAGGAGATCACAGAGGCTGAAGCTGAGAAGCCTGGTGGCCACAGAAGGGGAGATGTGAAGTCAGTAAGATCAGGAAGACTCTCCTTCCCAGGCACTTTCTCAGTGCCATTTGCTTCCAGCAGCTCCAGGAAAGCTCAATGAAGAGTCCTGAGTATATGGGCTACAAAATAAGCTTTGGGCAGAAAGTGTCACAGGGGAGATAACCTTTAGGTATTGTCACGAAATTTGTGTTACCCTTAGACTAGCCTCATTTATTTCTGGCAGAAGGTTAAAAACCATACAAATAATTTTAATGGACATAATTATGTTCTCATCACAAAATAATGTGGCATAGTTCCATAATTACTCAAAAGTGATCATTGTGTGAACAGCTATTAATTAGTGAATGGCTTTGGAAAAAAATTTCAATAGATTTGGGAAGCATTGTTAATAACCCATTATGATATGTCTGGGGGTCAAATCACTATGTCGTGTCAAAGCATAGATTTATGGCTCCATTTTTAGTCATTTCAGAATAATTAAAAATGTGCTGTGCATCTGACTGGGCAGATTTGAGCACGAAAACCATATATCTATATTAGGAAGGGAACGGGTCATTTCCGGCCAAAATGGAGATCAAAGCTGTTTTGACATCCATTTGGCAAGAGTATGCACGTTTTAGAGCTTCTCAAAAAGTTTTAGTGATTTTAGATAAATAGCATTCAGCTTTTCTTCCCCTTCCCCCATGTCCTTCTCTCAAGCAAGAGAGGAAAAGCACCATTTGTCAGGAACTTCTGACCTCGACTCGGACTTCTGGGGAGTCCAGCTGTATGTGGTTGTAAGATAGGGATACTTCTGCATTACTCTTCGTCCTTCTCCAGAGTGGGTCTGAGTGAAGCAGCTCTGCCCTTAGCTCTCAGGGAGACCCTCTCTCTTTTTGGGTGGGGAGAGTGTGGTGCTGGAATCCCATTTTGATCCCTGGAAGCCTTGTTGGAGAGGGAAGGAAGTTGGTGCTCCCTGACTGCTTGTGTGTCCCAGGTGCTTGGCCCACCATCTGCGTACAGTATGTCAGCCTTCTAGTGGGGCAGGTATTGTCATCCCTGTCTTAGCCGTGAGGAAACGGAAGCTCAAAAATAGAGCCACCCTGCGAGATGGTTTATCTTGAGAAGGAAGCCAAAGGCTGGTGAGAATTTTGAGGTCCAATATGCCATCTGATGTTTGGCCCTCTCTGGGGACTTACTTATGAAGAGGTCATCTGGCTCAGGGTTTGCTTTGTCCTGTGGACAGGATGCTTACCACCACATGACCTGTCCCCTTCCACATGAATGATGAGTATACATGCTCATCGTTGAAACCAGAAGTGCACAGAAAAGATGATCGCACCCCCATGCCCCTTCTCATCCTACCTACCAGAGGAAATCCCTCTTAGCAGTTGAGTGTGTATCATTCCAAACACCTTCTTATGAACAGATGAATACATAACTTTTTAGTGAAAGTAGGATCATGTGTAAAGCTCTGTGATCTGCTTCTTACTCAGTAGTAAAGCGGCTATGCACTCACATATGCATGTGCATCTTCTTTATCCTGTTGATCTACCACCGACCAGCTCTTCAGCTATCACCTGTCTCACTTATTTATCTGTCTGGTTGCTTCTATCTTCAAATTAGAACTTACCACTTTTTTTTTTTTCTTTTTAAGAGAGAGGGAAGGGAGAGGGGCAGAGGGCGAGGAAGAGAATCTCAAGCAGGCTCCATGCCCAGTGTGGAGCGGGATGCAGGGCTCCATCCCAGGACCCCAAGATCATGACCTGAACCAAAATCAAGAGTTGGATGCTTGACTGACTGAACCACCCAGGTACCCCGATCTGACCCCTTTTTGACCACTTGTACCATCCTGTCCATCTCTTACTTGGATTATTGTCATAGCTTCCTCCCTGGAATCCCTGCGTTCACCTTTGGCCGGTGCTGTAGTCATTCTTAACCCAGCAGCCGCCAGAGCGTGACCTTCACAAGGCCGATTAGGTCATAATACTTCTCCACTGAAAACTCTCCCATCTAAGTTAAAAGCCTTGGAAGGTCTCTGTGGTCCCCCTCCTCCCACCAGCCCATTTTGTTTCTTTGACTTCATCTCCTGCCGTTCTCAGCCTTGTTCACCCTATGGCTCTGTGGGCCCTCCTCACATTGCCTTGGACTCAACAACAGGCTCCTGCCTCAAGGACTTTGAATTTAGTGTTTGTACTGCTCAGAATGTCCTTCTGTGGCTTCCTCTTTTCCTTCCTTCCAAATTTGTTGCTCAATGTAGCCAAGGCCTTCCCTGACCACCCCTTGGTGTACTGGTATAATTTTTTAAGGTGATTTTTAGAAACCATATACCGGTATGCCCCAAGTCAAAGCAGCATTATAATGATCACTGAAATAATAGGAACATTTTAATTTACATGAGGAAAAAAACCAACCCTTTTGATCTATTCATCTCTTCTGTTGGTCTCTCTCTGCACCTGCATTGCACTGATGGATTGGGTATAAAGAGTAGGGATGAAGGAATGGCAGTCTTGGCATGGTCAAAGGATGTGGAGAGGCAGCAGTCTGAGAAGCAACAGGAAAGAGGAGGGTGTGGTTAGAGGATGACGCTTGAATTACTGATGTTGGGAGAAGAGTGATGTTGGTAGATGACAAGGTTCTGGGGTGTGACTCTGGGTGGCTGAGAAGGGATGGAGGGAGAAAGATACTGGAATGAAGCAGTCTAGGAAGTGGAGGTCAGCATGTAGGATGGGTCTTCCATGTGGACGCTGGTCCCCCAGGAGCTGGGAAGGACTGAGGATGGAGAGGAATATGGGTGTCATAAGCCTAAATCTTATATGAGTGAGTTGCTCATCACTGGCAGAAATTTTGATATGACAGGAGAGAAGAAGGGATCTCCTCCTCCCATCCCCGAGGGTGTAGGGAGGTGGCATCTCCTTGGAAGGCTAGGTTTCAGAGAAGGTGGGGAAGTTTTTCAGTAGAGGCTGACGATTCCAGAGAATTTTAAACTATGGAGCTGTAATTCTAGAATATTAAACTATAGAACTGTAGTTCTAGAAGGCCTAGTGGAAGGTTGGGATGTGAGGGGAGCTATATATTAGAGAACTACGAGTATTAAAATTCCTAATTGAAGATTTGAGACATTCCTCATAAAATAGTATATTTCTAGCATTTTATACCCATTTCCCTTTGTAGTTTACCAATTTAAGTATAATTAGCATCTGACAGAGCGCCAAAGAAATTGTTGCTTTCTTTCTGTGGACTTAATGATGGCATCATTGTCTCAGCTGGTATATAACCTCACAGCCATGAATGAAAAACACCTTGGGCTCTGTTGGCATTCCCCTCATTCCCTAAGTTCAGACCCAAGTCCATGAGCCCAGCTGGTTAGTTTCCAGCTCCATTCCCCCTGAATTCCATCCCCTGAACAGCAGAGCCTTGGCACAGACATCAGAACACTGACAGCTAAGGCAGGGTCGGGGGGCACCTTCCATGGTTTCTTGGCTGTGGACATTAGTGAGACTCTCAGAGAGGGCTGTCTGAGCTCATGAGATTGCCCAGAAACCCCGTTTTTACTCCTAGTTCTGGGGAAACCCCTCTTACTGTACGACTACATGAGAGAGAGAGAGCCAGAGAGCCTATAAAAATGTCCAGCTGGTTTCCTGGTACACAGTAGGTTGTTTTTCTCTTAGTCAAAAGGCAGCCTGGTGGCAGTGGGGTGTCCACGTGGCTAGTTCAACCCCCCATGTTTTGCGAGTGCCGCTGGCTGTGGGCCCATCTATCAGGCCGTTGCCGTCACGGAGGAAGATGCTGGGGCCCAGCCATGAATCACAGTGTGAGAGCTGCTCATAATTGCCTTATATGTGTTTTCAGTTCGCAAATTTAAAACCATTTACTGCTGGGAACAGATGTTAAATTCAGGACGCTTGTCAACTGTTGGCGCTATACACAAAAAAGATGCTTAAAATTAGAAGCCTGATTGAAATTTAAGTACAGTGATCACAGTGGTTGGAACTGAAATAATTGTAACGGTAAACAGCTTACTGTGGGAGGTGGGAGTAAGCTGAACTTGAATGTGAAAGCCTATGATGCTGATTATTATGGGGATTCTCCAGTAAAGGTTGAATTAATTAATATTTAATTGTGATAGAAACTCTCTAGCTGTACTTGAGGAACATTTATTCGCTCATCACTTAGGTGGATGAGCCATGTGTTGTCTGTGGTCATGGTGAGAGCAGGAACCATCATACACTGGGCAACTACTATGTACCAGATATTGGACTTGAATCTTTCTCGGTCTGATTCATGTCTGGACCATTGGTTGTTCTCCAGCGCTAGGAAGGACTAGCAATTTAGGTGATCCCCTGCTTTGGCCAATTAAATTACAGTAAAATTATGTAACCTAAAACTTGCCGAGTTAACCATTTTTATATACCCAACTCAGTGACATTGAATACATTTGTAATGTTTTGCAGTCATTGCCACTTGCCATTTTGGGCACTTTTTCATCCCCAACAGAAACCTGGGTGGCTCAGTTGGTTAAGCATCTGTCTTCAGCCCAGGTCATGACCCCAAGGTCCTGGGATCAAGTCCCGCATCAGGCTCCTTGCTCAGTGGGGAGCCTGCTTCTCCCTCTGCCTGCAGTTCCCTTTGCTTGTGTGGTCTCTCTCTCTCTCTCTTTGGCAAGTAAGTAAATAAAATCTTAAAAAAATAAAAAGAAACCCCATACCTATTAAATAGTAACTTTCCATGCCTCCCTCTCCCAGCCCCAGGTAGACTCTATTCTATTTTGTGTCTCCATGCATTCGCCTTGGCCACATTTGGTAAGGCTGATGTCACCTCTCTTTGACACCCAACCCCCAAAAGAGGTTTTCCATCCTCACTGTAGGGACCCCTTCCAGGATGCACAGCTGGACAGGCTGGATGGTGACCCCTCTGGGCCTCTTGGAGCATCACAAAGAGGGTGTGCTCAGAGAAGGCTGGGTATTGGCAGCTGAGTTCTCGGAGACCTGTTGCCCTTGCAGAGACCCCATGCCAGCTCCCTGCTCTGCCCCTTGTCCTGCCCGGCCTCAGAACGGAGTACATGCTCTGTGCCTGCTAACTTGTAATCCTTCCGTCTCCACTTAGGAATTCTTCCAGGAAGCTTTCCCTGGTTCTGCCATGACTCGAATCCTCTGTTGGGTCTTGTGACCTTCCAGAGGATTCTGCATGTCTTGTATCCCAGTGCTGATGACACTGGGTTGTGTCTGTTTGCTTGCTCATCTGCCACTCCAACTGGTGGGGTGTGTGAGAGCAGCCCCAGGTCAATCAACTTTAGCCCCAGTCTTAGCCCTGGGTGTAGGTACTTGGTAAGTCAGTGGGGGATGAACCCTCACCACAACTTCCAACCTTGGGGAGAATCACAGTATATGGCCCCTTCTCTGCCTGCTTGTACTGGCATCTGCCCTATGTTTCTCCGGTTCCTGCACTCATGGGTCTGCCCTGTCCCCAGACCGCAGGGGACAGGTGTGCGTGGAGGGTGTGTGCAGAAGCTGCTGCAGGGTGGGATCTTAGAGCAGCCAGAAGCCTGGCCCAGCCTCAGCCGACAGGGTCCTCTGCTTGGGGAATACACCCTGACCCCTCGAGGGGGAAATGTGTGGTATGCAAAAGGGTGTTGGCTGGAATTCAAGTGAGTCAAGTCAGGACTCAGTTTCCCTGTTGTGTCCTGCGGTTTGTTCCTCGACAGGAATCCTGGCTGTGCCGAGGGCTGTGCTCTCCGCTATCCTGCTTATTTCCTCCTACTGTGGTTGCTGGGCTGTCAGCAAAGCAGAGTTTTAATTTTCCAAAAGCCACAAGTGTTGTTTCCATTGGAGATGAAACAGAGATAACCTATTTCTGTCTTGCAGGGTGCTTTGTGTCAAGATAACATAATTGGATAAATGTTGTGTTTTAGGCTTGGTTCTTGTGTGAGGAACACCACGCACAGCACAGAGAGAGTGCAGTTATCCTGGGGGAGGCCCTAGCCATGTGGGATGATCAGAGATCAAGTCCGAAGCACGTGGACCTTGACAGGGAAGAAGGGTGACCAACTGTGTCTATCGATAGTAATGGGGACACGTGGCCAAGGAGGGTCATGGCCCTCACATCTGTTTTCATCTGATGCATCCTCTCTCACAAAAGCACATCTCACAGGTTTGTGTATGTCATTTTTTAATTGCTAGAAGGTACTTACTGATGAAGACAGATTTGAATCCATATTCCTTCACATACTAGTTCTGTGGCCTTAGTTCTCTTCCCTTTTTGGGCCTTGGTTTTTTCATCTATGAATTGGGACAGCAACCCCAGCCTGCCAGGGTGAGGTGAGAATGAATGAGATAAAGCAAGGGTTCAACACCGGGCCTGGTCCCTCACAAACCTTAACTATAGGGGCGGTGCGGGGTTAGTTCAGTTACTGCATAGAATCCTGACTTATGAGGAATTTGGATTGTAGTGTCTCCCATGGTACCAGACAGACTGGTTTCTACTGTCTCTTCTTCCCAGAGTAGAATCACGAGTGATTCTGATGCTAAGAATAATTGACTCTGTGGCCCAGTCAGAGGGCTCTGGGAGGGTGTCCCAGCCAACTCTGTGCCTCCCTTGCTTCTCTTTGGGGGTGTGGGACATCATGGCCATGAAAGAAAGAGAGATGTTGGGCATGGTGAAGTGTTCTCTAGGTGGTCAGTGCTGATGAGGGAGGCCCATCTTGTGGCAAGTCTGGGAGACCCAGTGTTGTCAACAGGGTGCTCCTCAGCAGGAGGGAGCTGCTTGTGGTGTGTGTGTGTGTGTGTGTGTGTGTGTGTGTGTGTGTGTATGTGTCTGTCTGTCCGTCCGTCCGTCCCCAGGGGTCCGGGTCTGGCCACTCTGTGCTTGGGAGGGACCTGGGCTTAGCCCAGCTGTCTCATGTTGACTAAAGCTGCTCCTGAGACAGATGTTCTTTGGTTTAGAGATTCATTACAGGGTATTTAGTGCAAAAACTGGAGGTACACCGTTACTGCTCGAAGATTCACACTGTGCACTAAAAGCTCTTTATGAGCAATCTGATTTAATGGGCAGATAACTCAGAGTCCCGGAGATAGTCATCTGCCACCTACTGAGCACACTTGGCCTGGTCGGGGTGGGCAAGCCAGCGGGCGGCAGCCTTGCAGGGCCTGAACTTGCTGTCTGAGCTCCAAGGATCCATCACAAGCTGTTTTTTCATGTGCCTACCTATGGGATGGGACCCCATCCTCCCCACTGTCCCCAATCCTGCTGGTCTGATGGCCCCTGAGCCAGACCCTGGTGAGTGGAGGTAGAGGCAGAGAGAGCTGGGCCTTCAAGTTAAGTGTGGTCACTTCTCCTTTTTCCTGCCCCCCAGCCCTGCTACTACCTCTGAGTCCATATGTTGCCAGAAGTTCCCTCAAGGGCCCAGATGCGGACAGGTTGTGGCTTCAGGAGGAGTAGGGGTGATCTACACAGCTCTGAATTGCCCGAGGTCAAAGTGCTTGAAGCTCCAGAAGCTTCTTCCTCTTCGAAACAGCCCAGGTTATAGGTGCTGGGAGAATGCTGCTGCCCAGGTGTAGCTCCCGGGAGCTTGGGCAACAGTGGAGGTGAGATGCAGTGTTCCTCATGCCTATGCAGTATGGGGCTGCATTCTCACACTGGTATTGTGTCTTTAGTAGGTTCTGGAGAAGTCTGAAGGATGGCTGGCCATTGTAGCTGGAATGCCCATCATTTCTACAAATATGTTCCTTCCTTAGGATGATGGAATCTGGTTTTCTGGTTAGCTGCAGGATTCTCTTTCCTTCTGTCTATTTCATCATCCATCTAGAATAGTGTCTCCTCTCAAAAGCCTCAATAGTGAGGCTATCTTTTCTTAGAACAACTGAGAGAAAGAAAGATAATGAAAATGAGCCAAGGCAGAGAAAGTCCTGAAGGGTGAGATCTCCATTGAGTTTACTCAGCTCTGTAAAAGTCTATTTACGCTGATGAATATTTCCATGTTTCATCTCATTACTCCGTATGTATTCATACATCAAGTCAACATGGTGTGTGATTCGCTCTGGTGAAGTGGAACTGGAAGTCAAGACATTCCATCGCCCGGTAGCCACAGGGACACTTGCTGTGGAACACCTGACTGGTTAACAAATGGTATCATGGTTCTGGACTCCCTCAGGGCCCATAGTGCTCCTCACAGTAACTCACAGCAAAAGCATGGCTGCTCATCTGTAACACCCATCCCAACCTTCCCCGGATCCCTCAGGCACTCCCTGAGACTTGAGGAGCTGATAGCAGACGGATGCATTTGGTTCTCTGTTCCCCTGTGTCAGAATCCTCTTCCCTTGGGAGGAGCCAAGTCCGGGTCCTTCGTGTGAGAGTGGGGGGCCTTGCACAGCAGGGCAGGCTCTGTGTGGGCCATGGTGCCAAAACTGAAAGCACTGTTGGCTCAGAGAGATGTGTACCCAGTTACTGGCTTTGCCTTTTCATGTGAGCCCATCTGTGGAGATGCTCAGCCCCTTGGGGGATTTGTAAGGGCATCAGAAATGTACCCCCACCAACTTCCATTCATGTTAAACTTCATTTTTTAAAAAAAATTTTTTAAAGATTTTATTTATTTATAATAGACAAAGATCTCAAGTAGGGGGAGAGGCAGGAAGAGAAGGAGAGAGAGAGAGAGAGAGGAGGAAGCAGGCTCCCCGCTGAGCAGAGAGCCCGATTCGGGGCTCGATCCCAGGATTCTGGGATCATGACCCAAGACGAAGGCAGAGGCTTTAACCCACTGAGCCACCCAGGCACCTCTCATTTTTTTTTTTTTTTTTTAAAGATTTTATGTATTTGACAGAGTGAGAGAGCACAAGTTGTGGCAGGGGGAGGGGCGGAGGAAGAGGGAGAAGCAGGCTCCCCACTCAGTAGGGAGCCTGATATGGGACTCCATCCCAGGACCCTGGAATCATGACCTGAGTGGAAGGCAGATGCTTAACTGACTGAGCTATCCAGGCGCCCCATCATGTTAGACTTCTTAGAGCTCTGTTTTTCTCTCTCTTTTTTTTCCTTCTTTGTTGCTGTTGTGTTGTTTGCTGTTGTTGTTTTTAAAAGATTTTATTTATTTACTTGACAGAGATTACAAGTAGGCAGAGAGGCAGGCAGAGAGAGGAAGGGAAGCAGGCTCCCTGCTGAGTAGAGAGCCCGATGCGGGGCTCGATCCCAGGACCCTGGAATCATGACCTGAACCAAAGGAAGCAGCTTCAACCCACTGAGCCACCCAGGCGCCCCGTGTTGTTTGTTGTTAAGTCAACACCCTTTATCTGTAAAGCTTTGATCCCAGCTCTGGAGGGCATTGATGGTTCAGTTCCTTCCTCTATGGTCAGGGCTGGGACCTGGGGCTAGAAAGGCAGAGGTTCCAAAGCAATACAGAGCCTGGGAGCTTGGCTTGGTGTCATACCCTTCATCCTGTCTCAGAGTCAGGTGGGCCTACTGAGCTTGTTTGTGGAGCAGGGTTGGCCACCAGGGCAGAGGCATTTCATGGGGCCCTGCGCTACGGCCCACTTGACTTGGGCTCTGTGATTGAGTAAATTCTGGATAAGAGCTGAAGAGAAAAGTGACAAAAATTTGCCTCTGAAAAGTGGCTCTGAGTTTCTGGGTTCTCCATGGAGTCTCTTTAGATTTGCTCTGAACTTGGTTGATTTTTTTAGCCACAGAAACAGCCTCAAGTCTAGAAAAACTCAGTCTGAGGCAAACCAGAGTGGCATTTTACCCTGCCTTGGGGTGACCAGAGATAGTTGGTGCTCACTCTCTGAGAAGCTGTATCTGATCTTAGGTTAGGAGCCGTATGAGGGGAGTAAGGCTCTGTCCTCTTCCTGGGTGTGCCGTGCCACCACCTTCTCCAGGCTTCCTTAAGAAGATAATCACACTGGTTTGGCCCTTCTCCTCTGTGTCCCCTCTTAGTCTTTCTTGCTCCGTAATGGCCTCTGTCAACCTCTTTCCATCTTCTCTGCCTCAAAACATTGTCACGGTTACCTCAGTTGGCTTGCTACAGGACCTATTTGTTTCCCCCTTGGTGTCTTCCAGTGGCTCTCTGGGGCCTCAAGTGTAGTGTTTGTGTGCAGTGGGGCCAAGCTTTAGGCAGGAGCTTGGCTCAGCTGGGAAGGCCCCATTTTCCTCAAAGTCCTCGTTCTGTTTTGTTGAGTAGAGGGACACCAGTCCTGGGCTCATGAGCCCTGACACGGACCTTCCACAGCAGGGTTGCTTACAGGCCTTGGTCTTCTTAAACCCAAGCCAGAGTTCTGGGTGGGGCTGCCTGAATCCCCTGTCACACTGGCAGCTTGCCTGATGAGTCCTGCCTCGAGGCCCCTCCAGCTCACTCCCCCTCTGTGTCTTACCCCTCTCCAGACTGCAAGCTCTTCCTGGCTGCTCAGTCTGACCCTCAAAGCTGGGGCCTGTGTGCTGGTCCCTGCCTGCTGCCAGGAGTAAAAGCTATCTAGATGATGATGCTTGACGATCAGAGGGGTAGGGACACTTTACTTATTTATTTATTTTATTATTTTATTATTTTTTAAACATTTTTAAAAAAGATTTTATTTATTTATTTGTTAGAGAGAGAGAGAGAGAGCGAGCACAGGCAGACAGAATGGCAGGCAGAGGCAGAGGGAGAAGCAGGCTCCCTGCCGAGCAAGGAACCCGATTTGGGACTCGATCCCAGGATGCTGGGATCACGACCTGAGCCGAAGGCAGCTGCTGCCATCCAGGCGTCCGACACTTTTTTTTTTAAAGAGAGATAGTAAAACTTTAGTGAGTAGAAAGATTCTCCCACCGATCCAGAGGCTGAGAACAAGGGGAGTGTACATAATCAGGGTGTATTCCTCTGGGGCTCTTGTCTGAGGTGGGAAATGCAAAGTCCACCCCCGTCACACAGGCTGGCCAGGTCAGGCTCCTGAGCTCCCGAGCTAGGGCTCCGCGGCAGCCTGGAGCCAAACAAGGCAGTGTGGAGATTCAGTGAATACCTGTTATGTCCAGAAAAATCAATTTGTGTCACAGTCAGAGTGTGGAATTGGAGTGTAACAGGGGCTTAAGGAGCTGATGGGAGTCTTCAAAGGGAACTGGGCTTTCAGGATGGATTTTGACATTTACGCAAGAGGACCAAAGGAGCCCAGGAAATCACATGTCTCTGGCACTCCTTAAATGTTGCTTCCTGCACCAGGCCCTTGACCTTGCCTGGAAGGGCCCGTGTAGGGTGCTGTTCCTGAAAGCTCATCTTTGTGATAGAGCTCCTGGCACCAGGCACCTGCTCAGAGGGAGGCCGGTTCCTCAGACTCAGGAAGAAGCCTGCTGCTCCGTATGAGGGCTGAGGTTCTCTTTTGGCTGCTTTTACTTGGGGAAGAACTATTTGGGAGGGCTCTTTCTGGGCCTTTTTGCCCTTAGGCAGGATGGGTGCGAGGCAGTGATTGTCCTGCCTGGGGCTGGACCCTGAGAGTGGGCTGGGAGGCACCACAAGGAGAAGAGGGTGTGAATCCTGTGATTTGGATAGGAGCTCGTGGCCTGGGATTTCAGCAGAGAACACAGGAAGCAGGCAAGTTGCTGCTGGGGTCATTGCCCCCTTCAACACCTCACCCGGTTATGTGTTTGTATTCTTAAATGGGTCCTTCCTCCCTTCCTCCCTTCCTTCCTTCCTTCCTTTATTCCTCCTTTTCCTTTTCCTTCCCTTTCCTTTCTTTTCCAGACAGGGTGGGGAGAGGGAGAGAGAGAATCCTAAGCAGGCACCATGCCCAGTGCAGAGCCTCGCACCAGGCTCCATCTCACCACCCTGAGATCAGGACCTGAGCCCAAGTCAAGAGTCAGACACTTAACTGACTGAGTCTCCCAGGTGCCTCTGGGTTATTTTTCTTTTAATGTAGGGAGTTGCAGGGAGGAAAAACAATAGGCCACAATCTTCCTATCAAGAAAAATCCTGACAATATCATTAACAAAAAAAAAGCAAATGAAATAAAAAAATTTATTTGACAAAGTGAGAGAGAGAGAGAGAGCACGCACAGCAGGGAGAGCAGCAGGCTGAGGAAGAGGGAGAAGCAGACTCCCCACCAAGCAAGGAGCCCGATGTGGGGTTTGATCCCGGGACCCTGGGACCATGACCTGAGCCGAAGGCAGACGCCTAACAACTGAGCCACGCAGGTACCTGAAATATTTGTAAGGTTAGAAAACTCAAGCTACAGAAAGGGGGAAAAAAACCCCATCAAACACCCTAAAATCCACCCCCCCACCCTCTTCTCATAGACTACTAGGGTTCAAGTTTGTCATGAATTCCCTTTGGGAAAAATTCAGCATATAGTTTTATGTGTGAATCTGTAGTCTTTAAGCCCATAAGGAGGATTATGTTTTTCTACACTTTGCTCTTTTTCCTTTCCTCTCCAGATAATAATTTAGCCTGGAGGTATTTCTTGTCAGTAGGTACAGATCTCTCTCATCACTTTTTCATAGCTGCATAATGGTTCTGATTGGAATAAACTATAATGTTCTCTAATTAATCTCCTTGATGGTCAGTTTGGTTGGTTCTGTTTTTTTTCTTTGTTCTTTTTAACAATATGGTAATGATTTTATATATATTTCTTGGGGAGCCATGGCACATAAGTTCAAAGAGTACATCCTAGTGGTGGACCTACGAGGTCAAAGGGAATATGAAAAAATAATTTAATTTAATTTATTTATTTGACAGAGAGAGAGAGAGATCACAAGTAGCCAGAGATAGGCAGTGGTGGGGGGGAAGCAGGCTCTTCTGATCTGATCTGCTGATCAGATGTGGGGCTTGATCATGACACTGAGATCATGACCTGAGCCAAAGGCAGAGGCTTAACCCACCGAGCTACCCAGGCGCCCCAAGGGAATATGAAATTTTTAATTTTGATAGACATGATCTTGCTGAAACCAAGGCAGACAAGGAGACAGGCATGGAAATTGGTCTGTTGTATGGGTTTTATTTTCTGTAAACTATTCACACCTACTTTTCTTTTTCCTCTTGAGTTTTTCTCATTGGTTTTTGTGAGCCTTGATAAATTAGTTGTTTGTTGGATATGTTGCTATATATGCTTTCCAACTTACTTTTTTGGGGGCATAGGTAAATTCTGATGCTTATGTAGTCAAAGTTTTCACTTCTTTTCCATGATAACATTTGGATTTTGTGCTACACTTTGAAAAGTGTAGGGTCAGAATTCTGCTCAGCCTCTGATCAGCTCCGTAACCTACAAACCTTGCCCAGCAGAGCTGTTTGTGAAAAAATTATAGGAGGGTGTGTGTATAGGGTACACAGGCTTAATACCTGGTATGACTTAAAGCTAGATCCTACATTGGCCTATTTAAGTGTGCTTTCTCATCGAACAATCTCTTAAGAAAGAATTTTTGCTTCATCTGTAAGTCCTTTGGTCTGGAAGAGTGTGAGGTTTCCCTTATGAGTGGGTGAGGCTGAGAACAAATGGTCCAAATCAAACGCCTGGGTTGGAGAGGCTGAGAGACAACAGGACATTCGGGGTCTGGGATGGGAGGGTAGAGCAAATGGGGTACATTGCGCTGTCACCACTGGGGTCTGGGGTCACTGCCCTCATCTGGTCCTGAGTGTGCTCTTGACCTTTGATGTGCAGCTGCCCTGGTAGAGACCTGTGGGTTATGCTCAGGACCACAGTCTGGAATCATGTTCTGTGGAATCAATAACAGAGTGGACTCTCCCTTCTCATGGGCATTGAAGACGGTGCTATTTTCTGTTTGTCCAGGTCCTGGGGAAAATGAAGAAATGAAGCTTTTTCTTAACCGTGTGTGTGTGTGTGTGTGTGTGTGTGTGTGTGTGTTTAGGTGGACCTGGGGCTGCAGCAAGTCATCAGAATCTCTTGAGCTACTTTCTTTGCCTCCGTATGTCTGTTCTGTACTTGAGGATTTCTCTCTCTGCAGAGGCATGGGGCGTTCCCTGGCTCAGACCCACTTGGAGGTGTCAGTGGACCTCTGGGTGCACGTGTACTTCTCTCTTCTGGTGGGAGCATGCTCTGCAGCCAGGCATAGATCTGTAGGTGCTCTTGACACAGCTCGATTGGATCTTACTGGGGCACAGCCTTGCAAACGGAAGGAGTTTCTATCTTGGCAGCGAACAGCAATGGACTTGCTCTCATTCAGGCCCCCTCTTGACGTGTCAGAACGGCAGCAACCCAATACCTAGCTTTGGCTGACACCTGTCAGACAGGGGAGGGCCAAATGTGTTTTTGGAGCTGTTTTCTTGGGTCCTTTCTTTCTTTTTTATATGAAATAAAATGTACAAAACTCTGATTCTCTTACTGTGTTCTACGTGAAAAGGGCAATCTGTACTTGGTGCCTCAGAATAATTGAGTAGCTAGTTAAAGACTTTTGTATTCCTTACACATTATCATTTTAATTGCTCCAATAAGATGTGCATACATATAGTCTCATTTTTGAAAAGGAAACCCGTACTAAGAAAAGCTGTAGCCTCCTTGGACCAGCCTGATCTTGGTTCCATTCCCACCTTCCTAGAAGTTGATATGGTTCTCAATCTGGTACATATCTTCCAGATCTTTATTCTATCTATATACATACAGGTGTGTCCATGGAAAATCTGTACTCTTTTTTTGTATGGGTCTATGTGTAGTAATGTGTGTCTGTGTGTATTTATAAAAACACAAGAAGTAATATACCATATGTCAGTCTATGACTTGCTTAACAAACATTCACTTAACAAAATATCTCTGGAAACTAGCCATGTCCTCACTAACAGGTCCACCTCATTTTATTTTACTTTACTTTACTTTTTGCTTTATGGAGGGAAGGGGGCAAAGGGAAAGGGAGAGAGAGAATGCCTTAAGCAGACTCTGTGTTTACCACAGACCCTACTTGGGGCTCAATCTCACAACCCTAAGATCACGACCTGAGCTGAAATCAAGAGTTAGATGCCCAAACAACGGAATCACCCAGGCACCTTTAGGTCCATGTCACTTAAAAAACCCCTCCATGGTTGTGCTAGGCAGAATAATGTCTGTTCATCTCCAGAATGTCCACACCCTAACCACTGGAACCTATGAATATGTTCCCTTACCTGGCCAAGGGATTTTGCAGATGTGGCTAAGGGTTGGGACCTTGAGGTGGGGAGATGATTTTGGATTAGCAGGGTGGGCCCAGTTGAATCACCAGTCCTCAATGGTGGAAGATGAAGTCAGGGACAGTAAGGAGACCTTGTGTGTAAAGGACCTCCTGTTGCTGGCTTTCAAGACCTCCTGCTGCAAGGACTTTCAAGACTTGGCTCAGCAACCAAGTAAGGCAGTGATCTCTATGAACTGGGAATAGCCCTCAGTTTTGAGCCAGCGAGAAAAGGAACCTCTGTGAACAAATGCAGAGAACAAAATTCTGTGGGCACCCTGAATGAACTGGGGGTGGGTTCTCCCCAAGAGCCTCTAGAAGGGAACGCAGCCTGCAGACATTTGGGTTCAGTCTGCTGAAAGGTGCTTTACTGGACTTCTGACTTCTGGAAAATACTGTAAGAGAATACATTTGTGTTGTTAAGTCACTAAGTTTGTAGTAATTTGTTAAGGCACTGTGAAAAGATTTTAATCTAGAACCAGTGAATAGGAATGAGTATTACACCCATGCGCCCTCAGAATGGGACTTAAGAATGGGGAGACTGATTCCCGTAAATGCTTGGTGGAAGAACATCTGGCAAGAATCCCTTCCCATCCTCTAGCCAAGGAACTTCCTGTGTGGGCTCCGGCTGTACTTCCCGCTCCCCGCCCCCAGCTTCTGCCTTCCTTGCCATAAACACAACCTGCCCCAGAACCTCAGCGGAGTGCCTGTAGCTTGCTATAGCATGTGTTGCCTAAATTGCAATTCCTTTGCTGTTCTTGAATAAACTCAGTTTCTGGTAATTCCAGCTTACCTCCGTTTTCCTTCTTATTTACTTTGACAGCAGCAATAGAAGAAAAATACAGTGGTGTTTTCCCTTGTGACCACCCCATATTTAGTTAGCTATCCCCCTGTTGATGATGGATGTTTAAGTTTCCAGGTTCCTCTATTACCCATGGTCCAGCCAAGAATTCCTTGTATCCACTTCTTTGTGCCCATGGGAAGGTGTTGTTCTGAGACAGTGTTTTCTAAAATTATCTTTGGTAGTCCCCAGGAAGAAATGCATTTTATGTAGTGACCCAGTGAGGGTATATATTACATGAAAATTTTAAGAAATTATACTTGTCCCTACTACTTGTGTCGCATTCTAGTGTTTTCTAGGCTACTCTATTCATTTCATTCGAATCAGTGCTAGTTGCCAGCCACTATCATTCTCAGTTCACAAATAGATCTCAACCTATAGTTTAACAAGCACTGATCTAGAAGCTGCCTGGGCAGGTTATGATGTAGTAAGCCTGAATGAACATGTGCCCTGACTACCACTCAGCCCAGCAGGGATCCCCAAAAATGGCTAGTTCATTTCTTTTTTTTTTTTTTTTAAGATTTTACTTATTTATTTGACAGAGAGAGAGATCACAAGTAGGCAGGGAGGCAGGCAGAGAGAGAGGAGGAAGCAGGCTCCCTGCTGAGCAGAGAGCCCGATCTGGGGTTCGATCCCAGGCCTCTGGGATCATGACCTGAGCCGAAGGCAGAGGCTTTAACCCACTGAGCCACCCAGGCGCACTGGCTAGTTCATTTCTGATGACACAGTCTCTAGTTCTGCAATCAGAAAATCTAGAAATAAGCTATTTTAAGGTATATGTCGTTTTAATGTTATGGTTTAATATTTCCAAAATTATTTTTATTTTTAAAGTTTTTTATTTTGAAATAATTTTCACAAGAAGTTGCTAAGATATTACAGAGAGGACCTGTGGACCCCTCCCTCAGTTTCCCCTAGTGGTTACATCATGCATAATTATGGCACAGTGTTAAAATCAGGAAACTGACATTGGTCCAGTGTGTTTATATAGTTCTGTTCTTTTATCACTTGTATAGACCTGTGTCATTCCCACTGCATTTGGGATACAGAAATACTCTATTGCTGAAAAGTTTCCTTCTTGCTACTCCTTTGTACTCAAACCCATCCCCCCTTTCCTCACCCATCCCTAACCTTGGTAATTACTAATCTGTTTTCTATATCTATAATTTTGTCATTTTGTGAATATAATGTAATAGAATCTTATTTATATATAATTATAAATCTTAGATATCTTACAGTGACATATGGAGACTAATCTTTTCCATGCTGCATAGTGACCTTGAGATGCATTGGATTTGTGTGTATCAATAATTGCTTTATTTTCATTGATGAATAGTTTTCCATGCTGTGGATGTATCATGGTTTAACCATTTACCTATTAAGGGAGGTTCTGGTTGGTTCCAATTTTTGGCTTTTGTAATGGGCTATCAGCAATCATGTATAAAGTGTTGTTTGGATATAAGTTTTTTATTTATATAGGATTTCTGGGTCAGATGTGATGGTTGAGTCATAAGATTAGTGTATTTCTAATAAGTATATACTCATATGGTTATTGAAGTGTAGTTGACACAATGTTACATTGGTTTCAGGTGTACAACATAGTGATTTGATAACTGTGATACTTACCACTAATGCCCCTAATATATTTATAGTTTATAAAAAGCAACTGCCAAACTGCTTTCCAAATTGTCTCCACCTTTTCATGCTCCTGCCAGCAACCTATGAGAGAGAGAATTTCTCTACCTCTTGGTCAGCATTTGGCAATGTTACTATTTATGTTGCTGTTCTAGCAGATGTAGTGAGTTCATAGTGGTTCTATGTGTCTCCCTTATGGCCAATGATGTTGAACGTTTTTTTTTCATGTGCTTGTTTGATAGCTGTATATCCTTTTTGATGGAATGTCTCTTCATGTCTATTTTTATTTATTTTTATTTATATATTAGTCTATGGGGAGGTGTGATATGAGGCAGATATCTTTGCATGCTTTTTGGTTCTGAGTGGATGCTAAGAGTTGAAATTTCTGATCTTAGACTATTCAGACATGAACAGTTTCAACTCTTCTTTTTTTCAAAATTTTGTTTGTTTATTTGATAGAGGGGCAGCGATAGAGTGAACACAAGCAGAGGGAGTGGGAGAGGGAGAAGCAGGCTTCCTGGTGAGCAGGGAGCTGGATGCAGGGCTCATTCCCTGGACCCTGGGATTATGACCTGAGCTGAAGGCAGACGCTTACCCTACTGAGCTACCAAGGTGCCCCTGTCAACTTTTTTTTTTTTTTTAAAGAAAAATTACAAGTAAGGCTCAAGTCCTTTGCACATCATCCTCTTCCTTAACATAACATCCCAAAAGTTAGTAGTTTGCAGCAACTGCTGTTTATCTGTGAGTGTACAGATGGTCTGTACAGGTGACCATCTAGAACTAGATGGTCTGTACACTAGTTCGTGGGATTGGGACTAAGCTGGTGTTCACCTGGCAGGATGGCGGTGGTTTGCTTGATCTGGATGGCCTGGCTTGGAACGACTTTGCCTTCCTCCACTTACTCTTCCATGAGGATATTCTGGGCATGTTCTCAGTGTGAGAGTCCCAGGAAGGAAATGGAAACATGCAAGTCCTTTTTAAGGACTCTGCTTGGGTCCGGTTTGCTGTTGTCTCATTGACTAAACCAAGTCCAGCGTCCATGTGAGAGGACATTATGAAAAGGCACAGACACAGGGAGACATGAAGCATGGGGACTGTGAATGCCATTAGTCTACCATAGTGCACGCTTCCGCCACAATTAATCACACAAATCCCCTGTGCAAAGCGGCTCTCCCCCATTCCAGGATCCATAATGTATTTTCCAGTCATGTCATTATGCTGGAGTCTAGGATCTCATGATCTACATAAGATCTGCTTGTTGCTCCCTGAATGGGGGGACCTCTGAGCTAAAAAGACAAGTGACTGCATTTCCTGCCCTCCCCCTGCTCCCCACAGGTTACAGTGGTGAGAGAGGAACAGGACAACTGCCATGGACACTCCCATTTAGAAGGGGAAAAATGGGAGGTGTTTTGCGTCCCTGTCCATAGCACTTCTAAAATCAAGCTGGAAGAATTTTGGTAGTTTCTCTATTTCTTCCCCCTCCCCCCCCCCCCCCTTTTTTTAAAGTAAGCTTCACGCCCACCATGGGGCTTGAGCTCGAAACCCTGAGATCAAGACCTGAGCTGAGATCAAGAGTTGGATGCTTAACCAACGGAGCTACCCAGGCACCCTAACTGAGTTTCTCTATTTTTGTTGGGATTTCACTTCCAGGTACCTGCTCCTTCACAGGTGGTCATGTGCCTTGATTAGTGTCTAATTCTGCTCACCTGGAGTGACTTTCTAGTTCCTTATCTTCCAAGCCCTGGGCATCCCCCTCTGAGATATTATTCCTTTTCCACAGTCCTCTGGGGTCATGCCTGGAGAAGAAATATGCCCTTTGTGTAATTTCTCAGCCTTTCACTTCTCCGCAGGCCATCTTACATTTTGAATAATTTCCTTCCAGCCTGGGGGCACTGAAGGCAAAATGACAGCCTCAAAAACTTGGTGGGTTTTTGAATGCATCTGATGCCATTTAACTGCATTTGCCAAAAGGCACACCCAGTATTTTTTAAACACTTCCTCTTTTCTACGTTTGTTTACTTACTCTGGGTAATGTTCTCAAGAGTCCTAGATTCCCTTTTGTCTAGCTGGGAGGGTCTGTAAGCCAATGCCTTAAGTATTCATTCAAGCTTTTGCTTGTGTCAAGTTTTCTATTGCCCTATTGGCCAAACCAAGCCATGTAGCTGAGCCCAAAGTCCATACAGGCAGGCACTGCAAAGGGCACGGATTCAGGGAAGTAGGAAAACGTGAGTATTGATGTAATCCTTCTACCACAAAAGGTAATTAAAAAAAGTTTGGTGTGATTTCATGTATGTGTGCGCACATGTGCGCATACACATGTGAATATAAATATTAGACTGTATATGATTCTGCATCTTGATCTTTTTATTCAGCAATAGCTCTTGTGATCTGTTCTTTTTAGCTGTAATAAGAATTTCATTATATGAATGTATAGTGTGCATTTTGTTGAGCCATTTTGTGATGAATAAACATGAACCTTATTTCCAATTTTTGCACTATTCTATTTCACAGTCTAAGATAGGCATTTTTTTCTCATTTTAATATCTCTGTAATCCCCGATGTCTTACAATTATTTCACAGTGTCCTTCTTTTATTGACATACAAAATAATGATGCATCTTATAATCAGTGGTGTTTTAGAGTTGATGAAATGTGGTATAAACGCTGATGAATGTCCTGCTTGGATTGATCTCCACATCAGCTGTAATGGTCTATGCTTTTCCCATTGCTGTCTGTCCTTGTCAGTAATTGCTACATTGTGAGACTTTGTTAGGTTTTTACCAACCTGATAGAAGTGAAATGGTATCTCACTGCAGTTTTAAATGCACTTCACTGACTACTAGTTGGGTTAAAGTTCACTTCATAGTTACTGGCCATTTACATTTCCTTTCTATGAATTGCCCGTTTTTATCTGTTGCCTTTTTTTTTTAATAGCTTGCCTTTTTCTTCTTGATTTATAAGCATTCTTTCTACATCATAGATTCTAATCTTTCATTAATGCATTGCAAATATGTTCTTTCAGTCTGAAGTTTATGTTTTCATTTTATATTTGTAGAGTTCTTTACCAATTGATAATTTAAATGTTAATGGAGTTGAGTTTATAAAATCAATCTTTTTTTATAGTTTGGTTTTTTTTGTGTCTTGCTTCAAAAAGTCTTTCAGAATTACTACTGCTACTACTAGTAGTATGAAGTACTATTTCTTGAGCCAAGCATTGTTCTCAATGCTTTACATGGATTAACTTACTCAATTATCACAGCAACTCCACTGGATAGTTAAGGCTAACCTCGCTCTACACACCAAGGGAACTGAGGGTTAACCAGCCGTGGTAGGTTGAATTACGCCCCCCTCCTCCCTCAAGGATGATTATATATACTAATCCCTGGACGCTGTGACAATTACCTTTTTGACATAAGGATGAATATGACTTTGTATGGCAAACAACATGATAAAATTAAAGATCTTGAGGTGGGGAGAGTTTCCTGGAATATCTGGCTGTGCCCCAAAATGCAGTTGCAAAATGTATGAGACAGAGGGAGATATTTGTACACAGAAGGGAAGTCAGTGGGACCACGGGCCACAAGACAAGGAATGCCAAAGCCACCATAAGCTGGAACAGGCAGGGGATAGGTAACATATTTTCAGGTTACTGTCTCTGTGGTATTTCTTTCAACCAATTACCTGTCTATCCGTTTTTTTGTATTGGATTATCTTTTTCCTAGGAGATCTTTATGTAGGCTGGATACTTTGTTAGATAAGTGACAAATGTATATTCTGGTATGCAGCATGATGGTTTATGTTCTTTTGTTGTTTTTTTTTGCCATATTCCTACTTGCAATTTTTATTTAGTTGAATGTCTCATTTTAAATTTGTGTATATATCTATGATTTAAGAATACTTTCTCTAACTTTACATTTTCTTCTAAAGCTTTGACTTTTTTTTTTCTTGTTTTCACTGTTTAGGTCTTTGATCAATCTGAAACTTATTTTTTAAAAACAGTGTATGGGGACATTATTTTCTTTACATGGAGAATCAGTTGTCTCCAATACCACTATCAAGGTCCAATTTCCTACCTCTGAGCTGAAATGTCTCTTACACGCATAGATCTATTTCTGGACTCTCAGTTACATTCTTCTGCTCTATTTGCCTGTCCTTACTCTGATACAAACAGAAGTCATTCCTGCAGTTTTACATGTCTGTGCTTTGGTAATTGGTAGGGTAAGCTCTTCCTTTGTTGTTTTTTAAACTTTTTACTATATTAATATACTTAAATTTTTTAAAATAAAAAATATGTATTGAGACCATTTAATTTTTTTTTTAAAATTTTTAAAAGATTCTATTTACTCATCTGAGACACACACACACAGAAAGAGCACAAGTGTAGAGAGAGGGAGAGGGAGAAGCAGATTCCCTTCCAGGGTTCCGTGGAAGCCTGATGTGGGGCTCAATCTTAGGACCTGGAGGTCATGACCTGAGCTGAAGACAGACGCTCAACTGTCGGAGCCACCCAGGCATTCCGAGACCATTGTTTTTGAGAACATTTTTGATTGCAGTTTTTTCCCTAGCAAAATTGAGGGGGAAACACAGAGGTTTTCCATGTACCACTTGCGCCCACACATGCACAGCCTCCCCCACTGTGACTATCCCCCACCAGAGTGGGACATGTGTTACAGACTGTAGTTTGCACTTGGGTTCACTTTTGGTGGTGTGCATTCTGTGGGTTTGGACCAGTATGTAGTGATAGACCTCCATCATTGGGGTATCATACTGAATAGTTTCACCTAACAATCTGCTGTGCTCTCCCGATTTATCCTACCTTCCCCCCCTTAGCCCTGGCAGCCCCTGGTCATTTTAGTGTCTCTATGCTTTTTCCTTTTCCTGAATGTCTCATAGTTTGGAGTTTGGCACTAACTAACCTTTTCAGATGGGCTTCATCTACCTAGTAATATGCATTTAAGGATCCTATATGTCTTTCCCTAGCTCGATAGCTAATTTATTTTTAACACTAAATAGTATTTCATCATCTGGATGTACTGTAGTTTATTTATCTACATCCCTGCTGAAGGACTTCTTGGTTGCTTCTAAGTTTTGGCAACTATGAGTGAAGCTATAAATACTTGTGGGCGGGTTTTCATGGGGACCTAAGTTTTCAACTCTGAAGGGCAAATACCATGGAACAGAATTGCTAAATCATATGCCAAGAGTATGTTTAGTTTTGTAAGAGATCACCAATTTCTTCCAAAGTGCTGTCCCATTTTTATATTTACATTTTCATGTACCTCTTAGAATTAGCTTATGTAATTCCTTGAAAAATATTGTTGATACCGGAATTGTAATTGCACTGAATTTATAGGTTATTCAAGAGGACTGATAGCTAGAAGAAATATTCCCATTCTCAAAAATTGTTTCTCTCTCTTAGATCATTTTTTATTATCCTTCATTTAACTCTAGAGTTATACTGTTTCTTGCACATTTCTTATTCGGTATATCCCAAGATACATTATGGTACTGATATTTCTTTTCCCTCTATATATTACAATGGATTAGTGCTAGTATACAGGAGCTCTTGATTTTTTTGTCCTATGGAAGTTTGACTTTGTCGTAGTCAAAATTTTTTCTTTAATGGCTTCTGGATTATGAGTCATAGTAAGGAAAAATTTTCCCACTTTCAGTTATGCTGGATATTCACCCATGGTTTTTCTTTAATTAAAAAATTAAAAAAATCCTCTTATGGGTTCAGTTTTTACTTTTAGACCTTTTTAGATTTAAATTCAATTAATGAACATATAATGTGTTATTAGTTTCAGAGGTAGAGGTCAGTGATTCATCAGTCTTATATAATACCCAGTGCTAATGACATCAGGTGCCCTCCTTAATGCTCATCACCCAATTACCCCATCCCCCGACTCCCCTCCCATCCATCAACCCTCAGTTTTTTCCCTATGATTAAGAGTCTCTCATGGTTTGTCTCCCTCTCTGGTTTTGTCTTGTTTTATTTTTTCCTCTCTTCCCCTATGATCCTACGTTTTGTTTCTTAAATTCCACATATCAGTGAGATCATATGATAATTGTCTTTCTCTGATTGACTTATTTTGCTTAGCCTAATACCCTCTAGTTCCATCCACGTTGTCACAAATGGCAAGATTCCATTTTTTTGATGGCTGAGTAGTATACCATTGTGTGTATGTGCATGTGTGTGTGTGTACACATCACACACATCACATCTTCTTTATCCACTCATCTGTTTATGGACATCTGGGCTCTTTCAATAGTTTGGCTATTGTGGAGTTTGCTGCTATAAACTTTGGGGTGCATATGCCTCTTTAGATCACTACATTTGTATCTTTGGGGTAAATATCCAGTATTGTGATTGCTGGGTCATAGGGCAGCTCTATTTTCAATTTTTTGAGGAACCTCCATGTTGTTTTCCAGAGTGGCTGCACCAACTTGCATTCCCACCAACAGTGTAGGAGGGTTCCCCTTTCTCTGCATTCTTGCCAAAACCTGTCATTTCCTGAGTCGTTAATTTTAGCCATTCTGACTGGTGTGAGGTGGTATCTCATTGTAGTTTTGGTTTGTATTTCCCTGATGCTGAGTGATGGTGAGTACTTTTTCATGTGTCTATTGGCTATTTGTATGTCTTCTTTGGAGAAATGTCTGTTTATGTTGTCTGCCCATTTCTTGGTTGGATTATTCTTTGGGTGTTGAGTTTGATAAGTTCTTTACAGATTTTGGGCACTTGCCCTTTATCTGATAAGACATGTGCAAGTATCTTTTGTGGGTTGTCTTTTGGTTTTATCAACTGTTTCCTTTGCTGTGCAAAAGCTTTTGATCTTGATGAAGTCCCAATAGTTCATTTTTGCTTTTGTTTCCCTTGCCTTTGGAAACATGTCTATCAAAAATTTGCTGTGGGTGAGATCACAGAAGTTGCTGCCCATGTTCTCCTCTAGGACTTTGATGGATTGCTGTCTCACATTGAGGTCTTTTATCTACTTTGAGTCTATTTCTATGTGTGATGTAAGGAAATGATCCATTTTCATTCTTTTGCATGTGGTTGTCCAATTTCCCCAACACCATTTGTTGAAGAGACTGTCTTTTTACCATTGGACGTTCTTTCCTGCTTTGTTGAAGATTAGTTGACCATAGAATTGAGGGTCCATTTCTGGGCTCTCTATTCTGTTCCATTGGTCTAAGTGTCTGTTTTTGTGCCAGGACCATACTGTCTTGATGATGACTGCTTTGTAATAGAGCTTGAAGTCCAGAATTGTGATACCACCAGCTTTGGTTTTCTCTTTCAACATTCCTCTAGCTATTCGGGGTCTCTTCTGGTTCCATACAAATTGTAGGATTATTTGTTCCAGCTCTGTGAAAGAAGTTGATGGTATTTGGGTAGCGATTGCACTGAATGTATAGATTGCTCTAGGTAACATAGACATTTTCACAATATTCGTTCTTTAAATCCACGAGCATGGAACATTTTTTCATTTATTTGTGTCTTCCTCAATTTCTTTCATGAGTGCTCTATAGTTCTCTGAGTACAGATCGTTTGCCTCTTTGGTTAGATTTGTTCCTAGGTATCTTATGGTTTTGGGTGCAATTTTAAATGGGATTGACTTCTTAATTTTTCTTTCTTTTGTCTAATTGTTAGTGTCTAGTAATTCAACCGATTTCAGTGCATTGATTTTTATATCCTGACACTTTACTGAATTCCGATATGAGTTCTAGCATTTTGGGGGGTGAAGTCCTTTCGGTTTTCCACATAGAGTGTCCTGTCATCTGCAAAAAGTGAGAATTGGACTTCTTCCTTGCCGATTCGGATGCCTTTTATTTCTTTTTGTTGTCTGATTGCTGAGGCTAGGGCTTCTAGTACCATGTTGAACAATAGTGGACATCCCTGCCATGTTCATGACCTTAGGGGAAAAGCTCTCAGTTTTCCCCCAATGAGAATGATATTCACTGTGGGCTTTTCATAGATGGCTTTTATGATGTTGTGATATGTTCCCTCTATCCCTACACTGTGAAGAGTTTTAATCAAGAAAGGGTGCTGTACTTTGTCAAGCACTTTTTCTGCCTCTACTGAGAGTATCATATGGTTCTTGTCCTTTCTTTTATTTAAGTATTGTATCACGCTGATTTGCAGATACTGAACTACCCTTACAGCCCAGGAATAAATCCCACTTGGTCGTGATGAATAATCCTATTAATGTACTGTTGGGTCCTATTGGCTAGTATTTTGGCAAGAATTTTTGCACCCATGTTCGTCAGGAATATTGGTCTGTAATTCACCTTTTTGGTGGGGTCTTTGTCTGGTTTTGGGATCAAGGTAATGCTGGCTTCATAGAAAGAGTTTGGAAGTTTTCCTTCCATTTCTATTTTTTGAAACAGCTTCAGAAGAATAGGTATTAATTCTTCCTTAATTGTTTGGTAGAATTCCCCTGGGAAGCCATCTGGCCCTGGACTCTTGTCTGTTGGGAGATTTTTAATGACTTCTTCAATTTCTTTGCCAGTTATGTGTCTGTGCAGGTTTTCTATTTCTCTCTGTTTCAGTTTTGGTGGTTTATACATCCTAGGAATGCATCCATTTCTTCCAGATTGCCTAATTTGTTGGCACATGGTTGCTAATAATATATTTTTAAAATTATAATTCTTTGGTGTTGGTTGTGATCTCTCCTCTTTCATTCATGATTTTATTTATTTGGGTCCTTTCTCTTTTCTTTTTGATAAGTCTGCCCAAGAGTTTATTAATCTTATTAAGTCTTTCAAAGAACCAGCTCCTAGTTTCATTGATCTATTCTATGGTTCTTTGGTTTCTATTTCATTGATTTCTGCTCTGATCTTTATTACTTCTCTTTTTCTGCTGGATTTAGGTTTTGCTCTTCTTGCTCCAGGTCCTTTAGGTGTAGGGTTAAGTTGTATATTTGAGATCTTCCCTATTTCTTGAGAAAGGCTTGTATCACTATATACTTCATACTTAGGACTGCCTTTGCTGTATCCCAAGGGTTTTGAATAGTTGTGTTTTCATTTTCATTTGTTTCCATGAATTTTTTAAATTCTTCTGTAATTTCCTTGTTGACTCATTCATTCTTTAGTAGGATGCTTTTTAGCCTCCATGTATTTGAGTCTTTCCAACTTTCCTCTTGTGGTTGAGTTCTAGTTTCAAGGCATTGTGGTCTGAAAATATGCAGGGAATGATCCCACTCTTTGGGTACCAGTTGAGACCTGACTTATGACCCAGGATGTGATCTATTCTGGAGAATGTTCCATTTGCACTCCAGAAGAATGTGTTTTCTCTTTTTTAGGATGGAATGTTCTGAATATATCTGTAAAGCCTATGTCATGCAGTGTGTCATCCAAAGCCCTTGTTTTCTTGTTGATCTTATGCTTAAGTGATGTGTCCTTTGCAGTGAGGGGGGTGTTAAAGTCCCTTACTATCTTTGTATCATTATCAATGTGTTTCTTGGATTTTGTTATTTTTTTAAGATTTTACTTCTTTATTTGACAGACAGAGATCACAAGTAGGCGGGGGGGGGGGGGCGCGCAGGGAGCTTCCCTGCTGAGCAGGGAGCCCAATGCAGGGCTTGATCTCAGGACCCAGAGATCATGCCCTGAGCTAAAGTCAGAGGCTTAACCCACTGAACCATCCAGGCACCCCTGGATTTTGTTATTAATTGGCTTATATAATTGGCTGCTCCCATGTTAGGGGCATACATATTTACAGTTGTTAGATCTTCTTGTGGGAAGATCTAATTATGATATAGTATCCTTCCTCATCTCTTACTACAGTCTTTGGTTTAAAATCTAATTTGTCTAATATAGGGATTGCCACCCCAGTTTTTTTTTTTTTTTGATGTCCATTAGCATGATAACGAGTCTTTAAATCTGGAGGTGTCTTTGGTTCTAAAATGAGTCTCTTGCAGACAGCATATCGATGGGGCTTGCTTTTTTATCCAGTCTGATATACTGTGTTTTTTAATTGGGGCACTTAGCCCATTTACATTCAGGGTAACTCTTGAAAGATATGAATTTAGTGCTGTTGTATTATCTGTAAGGTGACTATTACTGTATATCGTCTCTTTTCCTTTCTGGTCTGTTACTTTGGGGCTCTCTCTTTGCTTAGATGACTCCTTTCAATATTTCTTATGGGGCTAGTTTGGTGATCACAAATTCTTTTAGTTTCTGTTTGTCCTGGAAGCTTTTTACACCTCCTTTCTATTTTGAATGACAACCTAGCTGGATAAAGTATTCTTGGCTGCATATTTAACATTTAACAGCCTGAATATATCATGCCTGTTCTTTCTGGCCTGCCAGGTATCTGTGGCTATGTCTGCTGCCAATTTAATGTTTCTATCTTTATAGGTTACAGACCTCTTAGTCCTAAGCTGCTTTCAGGATTTTCTTTTTGTCTCTGATATTTGCAAGTTTCACTATTATATGTTGGGGTGTTGACCTATTTTTATTGATTTTGTGGGGGATTCTCTATGCCTCCTGGACTTGATTGCCTGTTTCCTTCCCCACATTAGGGAAGTTCTCTGCTATAATTTGCTCCAATATAGTTTCTGTTCCCCCCTCTTTTCTCTTCTTCTGGGATCCCAGTTATTCTAATATTATTTTGCTTTATAGTAGCACTTATCTCTTGAATTTTCCCCTTGTGATCCAATAGTTGTTTATCTTTTTTCTCAGCTTCTTTTTCTGCATCATTTTGTCTTCTACATCACTAATTCTCTCTTCTACCTCATTTATCCTAGCAGTTAGAGCCTCTATTTTTTATTACATCTCATCAACAGCCTTTTGATTTTGACTTGATTAGATTTTAGTTCTTTTATTTCTCCAGAAAGGGATTGTCTAGCATCTTCTATGCATTTTTCAAGTCCAGCTAGTATCTTTGTAATCATGATTCTGACTTCGAGTTCCGACATCTTACTTACGTCCATACTGATTAGGTCCCTGGTAGTCAGTGATGCCTCTTGTCTTTTTTGAGGCGAGTTTTTCTGTCATGTCATTCTGTCCAGAGAAGAATAGATATAAGAGAGAACAAAATACTAAATTGGTAACAATAACTCCAGAGGAATATACACTAAATAAATCAGAAGAGATGCAAAACTGAAAAAAAATGAGAAAAAAAGAGAATACAATCAGACAAGTGAACAGAATAGAGCAATACACTGGATCCTGTTTGTATTTCTGTCCATTTGTTGGAAAACTAGATCCCAAAATTTTTAAGAAAGAAAAACTTAAATATGTATAAAAATAAAATTTAATAAATGAAAGGATAGAATGTAATTGTAAAAATGAAAATTAAAAGGCAATAAAGAGAGGGAAAAAAAGGACTATAAACAGAGAGGTAATGGAACAGAGCAATACACTACATCCAGATTGTATTTTGGTTGGTTTGTTAGAAGGAACTATATCTCAAAATTGTAAAGAAAGAAAAATTTACACACACACACACACACACACACACACACATATAATTAAATACATTGGAAAGATAGAATGTAACTGTAAAGATGAAAACCAAAAAAAGATTTTAACAAAACAAAAAAAGAAGAAGAAGAAGAAAAAAAAAGGATATGATCAGAAAGATGAAGGGAACAGAGCCATACACTAGATTCTGGGTGTATTTTGGTCTGTTACTAGAAATTGCATCCCAAATTTTTAAAGAAAGGGAAACTTACATATGTATGTATGTATGTATGTGTGTGTGTACACACACACACACACATATGTATACACACATACATATGTACACATATGTACATGTGTATATGTATATATACACACACATACATACATATGTACAAAAATAAAAATAAATACAATGAAAGGATAGAATGTGTAGCTGTAAAAGTGAAAATGAAAGAAGTTTTAAAAATAAGAGTTGATAAAATAGGAAATTGGTTGAGAAGGGAAAGAGAAAAAAAATCAAAAGACTAAAGAATCATGGAAAAAAGCCATGAATTCTATGTGCTCTGTTTCCCTAACTCTGGAGTTTTGCAATTCTGACTGATTGGTAAACTTGGTCTTGGCTAGATGTTCTTGCTGATCTTCTGGGGGGAAGGGCCTGTTATAGTGATTCTCAAATGTCTTTGCCTGAGGCAGAATTGCAGGAGGCCAGGTAAATAATCTGCTTGGGTTTGCTCTCTGTGGCTTTAGAGAATGAGAATGAAAATGGTGAACTCCCAGTCTCTGGCCTGGAGGAGCCCAGCATTCAGGGCCCCAGTCCTCAGTGTGCCTCAGAGAAAAGCAGTCAATCACTCCTGTCTCCCTGGTCTCCTGTTGCACTCTGTGCTCACCCACTTTATTACTGAGCGTTTTTATCTCAGGCACATGACTCCATTTTGAGTCTCCAAACCCTGCAGACTCCTGTGGTGCACTCCTGGTCTTCCTGTGACCCCAAGGATCCTGCAACCACAGTGTCCCAGCTGGGATTCTAGCCTGCTTTGCCACATAAGCCTTTCAGGCAGGGACGTCACTCAAGGGAGCAGACTTCTAAAAGTTCCGATTTTGTGCTCTGCTGCTCTTCGGAGGCCCCCTCCCCACTGCTGTCTATCTTCCCATATGTCACCTCAGAATCACTTCTCTGCACCTCCTACCTTGCAGGAAGTGGTTGCTTTTCTATTTGTAGAGTTGCAGCAATTCTTTTCTTAGATCTCCAGTTGAGTTCGTAGGTGTTCAGAATGATTTGATAGCTATCTAGCTGAATTCCTGGGACCAGGTGAAACTAAGGTCTCCTACTCCTCCACCATCTTGGACTATCTCCTACTTTTAGACCTTTCACTGGAACTGGCTTGGAATTTATTCTGGGCTTTAATATAAGGAACTGATCCAGTTTTATCTTCTTCTCTCTAACTTTCCAGTATATCAACACCATTTTCCCTGAAAGCTCATCTTTTCCCCATTGATTTGAGGGCACTGCCTTGTAGTAAGCTCAATTTTCACATTTCTGGATTTTCTCTTCCGTTTAGTCATGAACAGTACCACACTGCTGTGATCATAAAGTCTTTATAATGTATTTTCATATTTGGTAGGGCTGGTGTGTGTGTGAGATTTATTTATTTTAGCATTTAGATTTTATTTGTTTTAGGTCCTCTCCTTCTGCAGACACACATTTATCTTCATGTTGTGGCAGATGGTTAATGTTCCTTCCCTTTATTCTCCTTTCCCTTGCAAGTTTCCCTGTGTTGTTTCTTTCTATGCCTTGGTGTCCTATTCTGGAAGAGTTTCTGGCCCCTGTTTCATTATTTGGATCTGTCTGCTCACTGACTAAGCTCTTTTATGGAGTCTTTTAATATCAACATGTCAATTTTTACTAAGACTGGTGCTTTAACATAACCTTTTTTTTAATTTAATGGATGCTATTCTCATATTTTTTAAGTGTATCAAATATTCTCATGGTAAAAAAAATCTTGTGCCTGTTAGCTCTACGAACTCTATTTTCTTTGAATTAGCTCTCCCATTTGCTAAGTTGGTCTGTCTTTCATGGTCTTGACATTTGGCAGTCCATTACCATGTTCTTTTTTTTTTTTAAGATTTTATTTATTTGAGAGAGAAAGACAGCGTGCACATGAATGGGGAATCAGGCAGGGGGAGAGGGAGAAGGAGAGTCCCCGCTGAGCAGGGAGCCCCACGTGGAATTTTATCCCAGGACTCTGAGATCATGACTTGAGCCAAAGGCAGATGGTTAACTGACTGAGCCACCCAGGTTCCCCTATTACCATGTCCTTATCCTGAGTGCATTCCTTAGTGTCTGTCTGCTATCTGCACAGTGCTTCTGTTGGAGTGAGTGGGACCAGCACTCCCACTTGTCCTGAGAAGGAGATGTTGAGGGCTGGTCTCATGGATTATGGTGAGCCCTGTTCCTTGTCCACTAGCCATCTCCTGGGATGCTACCTTCTCTCTCTCTTCTGAGCATCCATAGTTTCTGCTCTTTACTGGAGGCAAACACCTTCATGTGGAGGCTTGGCCCACCGAGGGTGATGTGGGCACCTGCAGGGTTGGGTCTGTGTTCTTGGTACAGTGTCCCTAACCATCACCAGTGACTCAGGCCCCCCCAGGCTCCTTTCCACTAGGAGCATGAAACATCTGTCTGTTGTCCTTTTCCTTTTTTGCACCTAAATTGTTTTTTTTATCCTGGCTAGTGGCATCCCTCTGTCGTTTGTAGCTCTTATTCCCTCCCCGCACCCCCCTCCCTGCTCTTTTTTGTCTTTCAGGCATTCCTTACATTTTTACATTTCGTGGTTAACTAGAGTTTCCTTCCTTGTTTTGAACACACGTGTGTGTGTGTGTGTGTGTGTGTGTGTGTGTGTGTGTGTGTGTAAAGACTTCGCCAGTATTTTTGTGGATTTGTTGCAGGAGGAGAAGAGGGTAGGCTTGATTTAGTTTATCACCTTGAAACTGAAGCTTCATTACTTTTGCTCTTTTCTTGCCTTTATGGAATTTTGAAATGAATTCTTGTTGATTGAAAACAGAAGAGCAGAAAATGATACCCGCCATCCAGAACCATATTTGTGTTAAAGAGTAGGTTGTTACAACTTACAGTATATATTGATTGATTGATTGATTGATTGTTTATTTTCTTATTTATTTATTATCAAAAAGTATAGCAGTGGAATAATTTTTTTTAAATTGGGAAATAGAGTAAAGCATAAAATACAGATCTCTCAAGATTCTCTACTTATATTTTGGGTGTAACTTTTTTTTTTATAAAGATTTCATTTATTTGACAGACAGAAATCACAAGTAGGCAGAGAAGCAGGCAGAGACAGAGGGGGAAGCAGGCTCCCCGCTGAGCAGAGAGCCCGATGCAGGGCTCGATCCCAGGACCCCGGGATCATGACCTGAGCTGAAGGCAGAGGCTTTAACCCACTGAGCCACCCAGGCACCCCAGTGGGTGTAACTTTAAAAATGTGTTCATTATGTAGAAAAATATGGACAAGTATATAGCAAACACTGACGTACTCTATTATCCATTGCTCTGCCCTATCATGCCTATATCTTACTTATTTTCTTTAGGTTACCAAAATAATGGAATGGTACATATGCAGGTAAGGTCTTCTACAGGCCCTTCCCTCACCCATTCTCTTCTCCCTCTCCTGAGATAACCACTGATAGGGATTTTTGGGTTGTGTTTATCATGTTTTGATACTATCATTACATAGGATTGTATCAGCAGACAGTGTCTAGTGTAATATTTTCCACATTTTGAAAAGTTTATATAAATGACATGGTTCTGTGCATATTTTAATGTGATTTGCTTTTTATTTTTATTTTTTACTTTTATTTATTTATTTTTAAGCGGAGCCCATTGCAGGGCTTGAACTCATAACTGTGAGATCAAGACCTGAGCTGAGATCAAGAGTTGGATGCTTAATCAACCGAACCACCCAGGTGGTACCTGATGATTTGCTTTTTAAAGTCAACCTCACACTTTTAAGATTTATCCACATTAATATTCATAGCTTGGATTCATTCATGTTCCATTCTATTCTATGATTATACCACAGTTTATATGTTCTATTTCTGAGGGTCATATGAGTTGTCAGGTTTTCTTAATTATCAAGAGTCCTGAGAACATTTTTTAAAAGTTTCTTTGTGTGTAAGTATTAAAGTCTTTCTAGGGTATAGACTTGGACATGTAACTGCTGGATTACAGGATATACACATCTTTAACTTAATTAGATTTTGCCAAATTGCTCTCCAAAGTGGTAGCGCCAATTTGCACTTCCTCTCGAAGTGTCTAAGAGGTCCCATTTCCCCTGGAGCTTGTCAACACTGGGTGTTATTGGACTGGTTAATTACTGCCACTTTGAGGAGGATGAAACCATATTGCAGTGTAAACTTAAATAGCATTTCCTGATTACTAACAGAATGGAGAAAACTTTTTTTATCAGCCTCCAGTTTTCACTGCTGTAATTTACATGTTCCTACCTTTGCCCCTCCCCCCCTTTTTAAACTGGATTATCTTTTTACTACTAAATTTCTTTATCTATTTTTTGTTTTTAAAGATTTATTTATTTGAGAGAGAGCATGAAAATGGGGGGAGCAGAGGGCGAGCAAGAGAGAGAGAATCTCAAGCAGACTCTATACTGAGCACATCACCCAAGGGGTGGGGTGGGGCTCGATCTCTTGATCCTGAGATCATGACCTGAGCTGAACTCAAAAGCAGGGTGCTCAACCTACTGAGCCACCAGGTGCCCCTGGATACTAATACTTTATTATATGACTATAAACATTTTGCCTCTGATTAGGGCTTATCTTTTCATTTTGCTTATGATACCTTTTGGAGTATAGACATTAAAAAGATCTCTTTTTTTAAATCGGTAGTGTAGTCACGGTTATGGTTATAGTCATGGTAAACAATACCATAAGTATAAATAAAATGATTGCCTCTGCTCTTGTCCCCATCTGTCCAGCCCTTCAGCACTGTTACTCATTTCTTATACATGCTTCCTGAATTTCTTTGTGCACATGCAAGTGAGTACAAATATATATCCCCCGTGTATAAAATGTAGTCAGGTTTATTTATCTTTCTCTTTATGGCTTGTGTTTTATATTTGTTTAAGCAATCTTTTTCCTGAGAGTTTTGAAGATATTTTATGTTTTCTTCTAAAGATTTTAAAGTTTGGCTCTAACTTTATCTTATTTTAATAGGGATAGTTAATTGTCTTAAGCCCACTGATTGAATCACATATAATTTCTCCCTGATTTGTTAGTAATGCTGCCTATTTTGGCAAAGTATCTGGTCCCATGTACATGTGGGTTTGTTTCTGGGCTTTCTACTTGGCTCCCCTGGTATATTTATTTATCCCCAGAGCATATGACTGTTGTAATTATTATAGATTTATAAGAAATCTTATTTTAAGATCAACCCTGCCATTCCTTACTTTCCAGATTGTCTTGGCTATGCTTGGACTCACTGGAATTGTATTAGATTTTATTAGAATTACATGAAACTTAGAGGTACATGGGTGGTTCTGTTGGTTAAGCATCCAGCTCTTGATTTTGGCTCAGGTCATGATCTCTCATCCATGGGGTGGAGCCCCATGTCTGACTCTGCGCTCAGCATGGAGTCTGCTTGTCCCTCTCCCTTTTCCTCCCCCAGATCACACTCCTTCTCTCTCAAATCAATCAATCAATCAATCAAAAGAAAAAATTACATGAAACTTCAAGATAAATGTGGGTGAAAATTTTATTTTTAGAATATTTGGCCTTCCTAGTCATGAACATAATTTATAGTATCATTTATAGAAATCTTTTTTTAAAAAAGATTTTATTTTTTTATTTATTTGACAGAGAAAGATCACAAGTAGGAAGAGAGGCAGGCAGAGAGGGTGGGGGTGGGAGGAGCAGGCTCCCCGCCAAGCAGGGAGCCCCATGCGGGGCTCGATCCCAGGACCCCGAGATCACAACCTGAGCCGAAGGTAGAGGCTTTAACCCACTGAGCCACCCAGGTGCCCCCATTTATATAAATCTTTTAAATGTCTTTTATAAGCAAAATTTTTTTCTATAAAACAGTGTACCTTTTGGTTAGATTTATTCTTTGGTACCTTGTATTTTTTGTGTGTGCTATTATAAATGATGCATTCTTGAAAAATTGTATTTTCCAGTTGCTTATTGCTCTTAGAGAAGATCACAAGTGATTTTTCTATATTGGCTGGTAAATTTGCCAAACTCTTGTTTTTAGAATCTTGCGAATTTTCTGCATATTGACATCTACTGTAAGTAGCAATATTTTTGTTTTTCCCTTTTCAGTCTTATGCCTGTTCATGGTCTATTCATCCACCTTCCCACCCATAGTTATCCATCAGTCAGTCAGAGTACTATACTTGCTAGAGTCTCCAGAAAGGTAGTGAAGACCTTGAACATCCTTGATTTGTTGCTGACAAATCAAGCATCCTTGATTTGTTGCTGAGAGTGTTTAACATTTCACTTTGAGTATGGTGTAGGTTTTATTTACCTCTGTTAGTTAATATGACATTAACCATATTAATTAACCTGCTAGAACAGGTTTCAGAATATCAGCCTCTGTAGCAAAAAGTGAGGTGATTTCTTGCTCCCTTAAATTTCAAATCAATTCTGATAGGTGGTCACTTCTCTAAAAGATCACACAAGGGACCCAGATTCTTTCCAACAGGGGCTCAACAAGGGCACCGGAAGTGGAAGCAACACGGACAGTCATACATCACCTAGGTTTGCTTTCCAATGGCAGAGACTCTAACATCTGGCCACACATAACTGCAGAGGCAGGATTCTGTGTACCTATGTGCCTGGAAGGAAGAAGGACTGAGTTTTGTGACCAGCCAGGCAGTTTCTGCCATAGTCAGCCCCTAAAATCGTTGAGTAGCTATTTCAGCCCTTCGCAGGGGCATATGACCTAGTACCCTCTCTTCAGGGAACACATGCCAGGCCACACCTGGTCCCTATCTGCAGATTGAATTCCAGCAGATCTCCAGGTGATCTGCAGGCTCTCCTTGAGATCCTGATGTCATCTGGACCTCTACAAACTCAAAAGACATGTCCCAGCCTCTGGGCTCCCAGTAAGTGACGGGCAGTGAAGCAAGAGCAGGATGAAGCCCAGTTAGAATTCCTGTTCAGAAAAGGGGAGGGAAAGCAGATAGCCTGCTGTCCCTGGTCCCCTGCAGTGATTAAATGTTGCCTGGCAGCACTGGGAGGTTCCTCTGCCCACTCTGTTTCAAGTGCTGGAGAGGGCACTCAGAAGGCATTACTGGAGATCGTTCTCAAACCTGATTTTCCCCAAGGGAGCCACCTTCTGTTCCTAAATGGCTAGGTGTTTGTGTTTTTGTTTTATGAGTGGGTGTTGAATTTTATCAAGTGCTTCTTCTGTATCTATTGAGGTGATCAAAGATTTTTTTATAATGTGTTAATGTAGTGAATTACAGGAATAAGAATTTATCTGTGCTTCTGTGCTGGGATATGCTCTTCTTGGTCATAAGATAGCATCTTCTAAAGTCTGATTTGCTAGCATTTTATTTAGAATTTTTCTGTTTCTCATAAGTGAAATTGACCCATAATTTCCTTCCTTTTACTGTTCTCATCTGGCATTTGTTTTAAGAGCTTACTAGAGTCATAAAGTGTCATAAAGTGAATGGAGGAGCTTACCCTTCTGTTTTCTGAAATATTTTGTATAAGACAGAATTGCCTCTTTAAACTGTCTGAGCCCCTTGGTTTTGGTTTAGTTTCTGTGAGCAGATTAACTATTGATTTGCTTTCTTTTATAGGTTTATTTGGGGTTTCCATTTCTTTTTTGAGTTTGTTTTGGCAAACCATTTTTCTAGGGAATGGTCCACTGCATTTCAGTCTTCATACAGATTTCTTAAAGTTGTTCATAGTAATCATTATGTTTAAGAAAAAAAAATGTCTGCTAGATCTGCGGTAACTCACTCACTTTTTCATTCCTTACATTGTTTATACTCTTCCCTGAGCAGTGTTGCTGTGGAGATGCTATTTTAATGGTTTTTGCAAGAAACTAGCTTTTGGTTTTATTAATCATTTTTATCATTTGTTTTTGTTAAAATAAATCTCTGCTCTTCTTTTTTGCCTATTTTCTTCATTTACTGTTCTTTTTGTGATTTTTTTGAATCGAATGCTCAGATATATAATATTAATCCTTTTGTTCTCTCTCTCTCTCTCTTTTTCCTCAAGAGAGAGTCGGGATGGGCAGAGGGAGAGGGAGATAGAGAATCTCAAGCAGACTCCCTTTTGAGTGTGGAGCCTGACAAGGGTCTTGATCCCACAACCCTGAGATCATCACCTGTGCTGAAATTGAGTCAGATGCTTAACTGACTGAGCCACCAGGTGTCCCCAGCCTTTTGTTCTTTTCTAATGCAGACTTTTTTTTTTTTTTGGAACATATGTGTTTCTACCTATTTGTTGCTATATGTCCATCACACAAGTTCTGATATATACATGTCTTTATTATATCCAAGTAGTGTATGTAGATATAGTTTTAATAACTCAATTTAAACTTTCTAATTTCCTTCATGACTCCCTCATTGATGCACAAATTATTTGCAAATTTACATGTGAGTCTCCAAATATGTAGAAGTTCTTAGGTCATGTTTATTTTGGTTACTGATGTCTATTTTATTGCATTGTGGTCAGAGAGCTTGTTTTGTGATTTTGATCCTTTGGTATTGAAAATTTTTCTGTGGCATTGTATGTAGCACATGGTTAGTTTTTAGTATAGTTTGCTGTAAACTTGAAAAGATTGTATTTTTCTCAAACTGCTGGGTTCTGTATATATGAATCAAGCTTATATATGGTGTGGCTTCTGTCTTCTATACTTCTATCAATTTGTATTTGCTGAAGAGGGTTACTGAGAGAGCTATGTTAAAATCTCCTGAAATGATGGTATATTTGTCAGTGCCTCTGTATAACAGTCTTACGTTAGCTTTATGTGGTTTGAAGCTATGTTTTTAAAAGTTGTTTTATTTGCCTGGTGAATGGTCACTTTTACCAGGCAGTAATTCTCTTCATCCTTGTTTTCTGCCTTAAAGTCTCTTGTCAGGAATGAATAGAACCAGAAGATTTGAGAGACAGAAATCACAAGTAGGCAGAGAGGCAGGCAGAGAGAGAGGGGGAAGCAGGCTCCCTGCTGAGCAGAGAGCCTGATATGGGGCTTGATCCCAGGACCCTGAGATCATGACCTGAGCCGAAGGCAGAGACTTAACCCACTGAGCCACCCAGGCGCCCCCTCCGAAGAGTTTTTTTTTTTTAATTTGTATTTGACTTATATTCTATCCCATCATTTCACCTTTTTAAATGTATGTCTTTTTTATTGAGATGGAATTCACAGAGCATATAATCCATCTTTTTATTTCATTTATTGTTTAAAGATTTTAAAAAATTCATTAATTTGTCAGAGAGAAGGAGCACAGACAGGAGAAGCTGCAGGCAGAGGGAGAAGCAAGCTTTCTGCTGAGAAAGGAGCCTGACATGGGACATGACCCCAGGACCCTGGGATCATGACCTGAATTGAAGGCAGATGCTTAACCCACTGAGCCATCCAGGCGTCCCCAAATCCTTCTTTTTAGAATGTACAGTTAAGTGGCTTGTAGTACATTACACATTTGTGCAGTGATCACCACAATGTATTTCCAGAACATTTTCACCTTCTCCAAAAGAAACATTATCCATTGACTGTCATTCCTCATTTACCTCTCCCTTCTCCTCTGGCAACCACATATCTACTTTCTATCTTATGGATTTGCTTTTTCTGGGCATTTCCTATAAATGGAGTCACACAGTATGTGGCCTTTTGGGTCTGGCTTCTTTCACTTGTAGCACGAACCCATACTTTGTTCCTTTTGCTGATTGGGTAACATTCTGTAACATACTGTATAGTGTTTACTCCTTCCTCAGCTGATGGACATTGGGTTTTCTGTTCCATTATTTTAATTTTTGTGTATGCTTGTATCTTCCAAGTTTCTCTTACAAAGAGCATAATACAAAATTATATTTCTAAAATGTAATCTAATCACGTTTAACTGGCAAGGTACTTCCATTGTGATTTCTGTAAGAAATCCATGGGGACTTACTTTTAGCATCTTACTTTGTCATTTCCATTTACCACGCTCTTTCTTTGCTATTATGTGTCCTCATTTTTTGCTTCTTTCTTTCTATCTATCTATCTATCTATCTGGGGGTGAGGGGAGGGGCAGAGGGCGAGAGAGAGAGAATCCCTAGAAGGCTCTACATCTAGCATGGAGCCTGATGCAGGGCTTGATTCCATGACCCTGAGATCATGCATGACCTGAGCCAAAACTAAGAGTTGGATGTTCAACTGAAAGAGCCTCCCAGGTGCCCCAAGTGTGATATTAATTCCCTTTCATTCCATTTATTGGTTTGGAAATCTTAAATTCAATTTCAAAGCAAAAAGAACAATACAAGGACTTTAGGATATTTAACTTTGATGACTTCCCTCTCAGCCTATGTGTAATTGTTGTCCAGAATTTTAACTTCACTTTGCTTTTCTGCCGCTCACTTTGATCATCTTTATTTTTTAAAAACAAACAAAACTCTTCATGAAAAATTGAATCCAGAAGTGCCCTTGGGGAAAAGTGAGTTGCTACAGAATTTAGGCACTGAATTAAAATCTAAGCTTACTTGAAGTCTGGGCAAATACAGAAATTATAATGTTTTAGACTTTAAAAAAAAAATTTCTCATGTTGCTAATTCTTACTGGCTGACTTCCGTTCTCAGCATAATTTCAGGTTTCTGGAAGGACACATTTGAGTAGCTTTTCCAGTGACAATTCTAGGCTAACCTTTGCTGGCCCTCATTCCCTTATTTTCTGTAATTTCCTATTGCTGTTCTATTTGTCCTTGTGATTGCTGTGCTTTCATAAGTGGACTGTGTTCTTTTGTGGGTTGCTTTGAAGATTTCCTTGGAGATCTGCTATCTTCCTACAACTATGGATTTACTCTTAGAAAATTAAAAAAAAAAAAAGATTTACGTTATTTATTCACTTAAATTCCAGTATAGTTAACCCATCGTGTTAGGTAAGTTTCAGGGGTGTAATACAGTGATGTTCTGGGTGGGGGGTTGGGTGCAGTAAGTGGAGGGGATGAAGCATACCCTTGGCTTGATGAGTGCCAAGTGTGGATTTACCTTTACTTTTCCTGCTCAGCCCTCATTTCCCAAGGCTTGTCCGCTCATGGATTTCATCCCTCCTCTGGCAGGATGGCTGCATATGGCCTTTGTCCGTGCTCGCAGGTCTTAACTTGCACTGCCTCTTAGATGTGTGTTGCTATTTTCATCTGATCTACTCTATTTTTAATTCCTGTCTCATACTTTCCACCTCTTTATCTCTTCGTGTATGTTGGGAGCACTTGCGCTGCCCTTCCTCTCAGTGCTAACGTGCTGTGGAAGGCATTTATTGAACTTGGCATTTCTGTTTCTCATTTATAGAAGTTCCCTTTGGCTCTTTTTCATCTTGGCCTGTTCTTTTTTTTGGTAGCCTTTTTTTTTTCCTTTTGCAATTTTTCAATTCCTTCTTTTGATTTTAAGCACTTTATACATGTTTTGTCTCAAACTATTTTAGTATCTGAAGTTCTTGGGGGGGGTTTATCCTGCTGTTTCTTAGATCTGTTGAACCTTGCTCATGGTGGGCTTTTTCTCGTGCCTACTTTGTTTTAAGCTTGTATTAAACATAGGTTTATCTTTGAGAATCCTGCGTGGCCTGGATGGAAGGCATGTCCCTCAAGAGTGGTTTTGTACTTGCTTCTGCTAGTGTGCCCCTGGGGACCCTGGCCCAGCACCAGTCGTTAAGCATCTTTCTCACTTGGGAGATTCCTGAACCACAAGGGTAGTAGAAATTTGAAGTCCAAATCCGCATGTTCAGTAAGGCCACAGTTACAAATCTTCCTGGGATGTTTATTCTCCCATCCAGACATAGAGGCAGACGTTTTTCCTGGTTTCTCTGAACCAGAACCAGTGGGTAAACTTTTCTCTAGAACCTTCTTTCCTTAAGAAGGCTTCCCTTGGAATATTCCTATTCATTCCGGTCTCAGTTTACAATTCCTCACTTCGCTTGACTGCAGAGTTTTCTTTCTGTTCCTACTTACATATCAAAACTCCAGCTTTAGTTGGCTTCTGATTTATCTTTCTCTTTTTGGTAGATTTTGATACCTTTAGCTCTGCATCTCTGAGTATTCGTTGTATTTTCTCCCGTATTATCGGTGGGAATAGATTCTTTCTTTTTGGTAGTATGGCTCCTTAGATTGCTGGTAACAGAAGTCTTTTCATAAATATTTTATTGGGGCACCTGGTGGCTCAGTTGGTTAAGTGACTGCCTTCAGCTCAGGTCATGATCCCGGAGTCCTGGGATTGAGTCCCACATCAGGCTGCCTCTGCTCTGCAGGGAGCCTGCTTCTCCCTTTCCCTTTGCCTGCCACTCCCCCTGCTTTTGTGTGCGTGCTCTCTGTCAAAAAAATAAATAAAATATTAAAAAAATATTTTTTTAAAGATTTATTCTTTTAGAAAGCATGAGCATGCATGTGTCTGGGGTGGGGGAGGGGCTGAGGAAGAGGGGGAGAGAATCTCAAGGAGATTGTCTACTGAGCATGAAGTCTGACTAGGGGCTGGATGGCACAACCGTGAGATCATGACCAGAGCCGAAATCAAGAGTCAGATGCTTAACCAACTAAGCTACCCAGGTACCCCTTGATACATATTTTAATGTAGGAGGCAACATAATACAGAAAAGTACATATAACAAATGTACAATTATTAATCAAAACTAATGATCATCACCAGGTCAAGGAATAGAACATTGACTTTGTGCTTTTTCTCAGTAGCATTCTCTTCCCTTCTCTCTGATTCTGACTTTTGTGACAATCTTTTTTTATTTGCCTGTCTTCATAGTTGTTACTTACCTGTGTCTCTGATAAAGTACAATTCAGTTTAGCTTTGGCTGTTTTTGGACTTTATTCTTGTTTGACATTGTGTTTCCAAGACATAGAATATTGGTGTATAGTTGTATTTTGTTCACTTTCATTGCTATACTCTGTTACATGAATATATCATGATGTGTTTATCATTCTGCTGCTCAAAGACGTTAGAGTTGTTTTTGGTATTTGCTATTACAGCAATGCTGCATGACTTTGGAGAAACTTGTGTCCTGATGCATGTGGGTGTGGTTTTTAAAAAAATTTTTATTTATTTTTGCAAGAGAGAGAGGCACCCCAGATCATTTTTTATTTTTTATTTTCTTTAAAGATTTTATTATTTATTTGCAAGAGAGAAAGTATGTGTGTGTGAGAGAGAGAGCACGAGCAGGGGGAGCAGCATATGGAGAGGGAGAAGCAGACTCCCTGCTGAGTAGGGAACTGGGTATGGGGTTCCATCCCAGGATGCTGGGATCCTGACCTGAGCTGAAGGACACTTAATTGACACTTAATTGACTGAGCCATCCAGGCAACTGGTGGGTATGAGTTTTTATGGTGCATCTACCTAGGAATAGAATTGCTGGGGCACAGGTAGTATACATCTTCAACTTTTTAAGATAATGCCTGTTGTCCAAAGTGAATGTACCATTTTGCACTCTACCAGCCATGGGCATGCGGTCCTGTTGCTCCACATGGTCACCATCCTTTGTTTTTATTAGTCATTTTAATTTTTGCCAGTCAGATTGGAATGTATTGATATCTGAAAAACATTTACATTACTCGGTTTTACTTCATTGACTTGATTACTGGTGTGAATGAACATTTTATGTGTTGGTTGGCTATCTGGGTTTGCTTTTTGTTACAATTTTTGGAAATGCAACAATATATATATTCTCCTACAACTTTTTTTATGTTCAATTAGCCTGATCATTAGTTTTGCAGTAGTATTCGATGACTCATTAGTTGCACATAACACCCAGTGCTCATCACAATGCATTTTTTTCTTTTCTTTTTAAAAAAGATTTTAATTATTTATTTGACAGAGAGAGACAGTGAGAACAGGGGCACAAGCAGGGGGAGTGGTAGAGGGAGAAGCAGGCTTCCTACCAAGCAGGGAGCCCGATGCGGGACTCAATTGCAGGACCCCAGGATCATGACCTGAGCCAAAGGCAGATGCTTAACAACTGAGCCACCCAGGCGCCTATCACATGTGCCCTTTTTATTTTATTTTTTATTTTTTTAAAGATTTTCTTTATTCATTTAACAGACAAAGATCACAAGTAGGCAGAGAGGCAGGCAGAGAGAGAGAAAGGGAAGCAGGCTCCCCGCTGAGCAGAGAGCCAGACGCGGGGCTCGATCCCAGGACCCTGAGACCATGACCTGAGCCAAAGGCAGAGGCTTTAACCCACTGAGTCACGCAGGCGCCCCCACACGTGCCCTTTTTTAAAAATTTTTTTATCTTCAGGTGCGTGCATGGCTCAGTCAGTTAAATGTCTGGCTCTTGATTTCAGCTCAGGTCATGATCTCTGTGTTATGGGTTCCGGCTCCACACCCAGCCTGGTACCTGCTTGAAACTATCTCTCTCTCCCACTACCCAGTTCCCTGCTTGTGAGCTGGCTCTCTCTGTCTCTCTCTCAAACAAAAAACTCCTTTTTATCTTAATCACCAGAGCTCATCATGACAAGTATACTTCTTCTTTTTTTTTTTAAAAGATTTTATTTATTTATTTGACAGACATAGATCACAAGTAGGCAGAGAGGCAGGCAGAGAGAGAGGAGGAAGCAGGCTCCCCGCAGAGCAGAGAGCCTGATGCGGGGCTTGATCCCAGGACCCCGGGATCGTGACCTGAGCTGAAGGCAGAGGCCCCAACCCACTGAGCCACCCAGGCGCCCCACAAGTATACTTCTTAATCCCATCATCTGCTTCATCCATCCCCCACCCCCCTCTGGTTACCATCAGTTTGTTCTCTATAGTTAAGAGTCTATTTTTTGGTTTGTCTCTCTCTCTCCCACCCCTGCCTTTGATCATTTGTTTTTTATTCTTAATTTCCCCACATGAGTAAAATCATACTGTATTTGTTTTCTCTGTCTTATTTCACTTAGCATTGTACTCTCTAGATCCACCCATGTTGTTGCAGGTGGCAGATTTCATTCTTTTTAATGGCAGAGTGATGTTCAGTGTGTGTGTGTGTGTGTATACATATATATATACATGTGTATATATATATGTATACACATATATATACATGTGTATATATATATGTATACACACACATACCACATCTTCTTTATACATCTCTCAGTTGATGGACACTTGGGCTAGTTCCATATTTTGGCTATTGTAGACAATGCTGCTGCAAACATTGAGGGACATGTATCTCTTTGAATTGGTATTTTTGTTTTATTTGTGTAAATACCTAGTAGTGCAATTGCTGGATTGTAGGGTAGTTTAGTTTTGATTTGTTGTTGTTGTTGTTGTTGTGGTTATAACATTTTGAGGAACCTCCATACTAATTTCCATGGTGGCTGTACCAGTTTGCTTTCCCACCAACATTGCAAGAGTGTTCCACTTTCTCTACAGCCTCACCAACACCTGTTGTTTCTTGTGTTGTTGATTTTAGGCATTTCACAGGTGTGAGGTGATACCTCACTGTGGTTTTGATGTGTATTTCCCTGATGCTGAGTGATGTTGAGCATTTTTTCATGTATCTATTGGCCATCTGATGTCTTCTTTGGAAAAATGTCTGTTTATGTCATCTGCCCATTTCTGGGATTATTTGTTCTATTGGGTGTTGAGTTTTAATATAAATTTTTAAAATTTTTTATAAACATATAATGTATTATTAGCCCTACGGGTACAGGTCTGTGAATTGCTAAGATTTTTTTTAATATAATTTTTAAAATTTTTTTATAAACATGGGTGTTGAGTTTTATATTGGATATTCTTTATCAGATATATCATTTGCAAATATCTTCATCCATCACATAGTTTGCCTTTTATTTGCATTAATTGTTGCCTTCACTGTGCAGAAGCTTTTTATTTTTATGAAATTCCAATAGTTTATTTTTTATTTTGTTTCCTTGGCCTCAGGAGACATTACTAGAAGGAAGTTGCTACAGCTGATGTCAAAGAGGTTACTGCCTGTGTTCTCCTCTAGGATTTTTATGGTTTCAGGTCTCACATTTAGGCCTTTCATCCATTTTGAGTTATTTTTGTTTGGTGTCAGAAAGTGGTCCAGTTTCATTCTTCTGCAGGTGGCTGTTGAGTTTTCCCAACACCGTTTGCCAAAGAGAATTCTTCCCACTGGATATTCTCTTCTGTTTTGTCAAAGATTATTTGAACATACAGATATGGGTTCATTTCTGGGTTTTCTAGTCTGTTCTATTGATCTATATGTCTCTTTTGTGCCAATACCATACTATTTTGATCACTACACTTTTATAGTATAAGTTGAAGTTCAGAAGTGTGAAGCCTTCTGTGTTTTCTTTTTCAAGACTGCTTTGGTTATTTGGGGTCTTTTGTAGTTCTATATGAACTTTAGGATTGTTTGTTCTCACTCTGTGAAGAATGCTGTTGGTATTTTGATATGAATTGCATTAAATGTGTAGATTACTTTGGGGGATTACAGACAGTTGAACAGTATTTGTCCTTCCAAACCATGAATGTCCTTTCAATTCTTTGTGTCTTCAATTTCTTTCATCAGTTTTTCATAGTTTTCAGAGCACAGGTCTTTGACTTCTTTGTTGGGGTTTATTCCTAGGTGTCTCACTGTTTTGGGTGCTGTTGTAAATGCGATTGATTTGTTCATTTCTCTTTCTGCTGCTTCATTATTGGTGTATAGAAATGCAACAGATTTCTGTACCTTGATTTTGTATCCTGTGACTGCACTGAATTCATTTATCAGTTCTAGCAGTTTTAAGATGGAGTCTTATGGGTTTTCTATATATGGCATCATGTCATCTGCAAATAGTGAAAGTTCTACATTTTCCTTTCCTATTGGGATGTCTTTTCTTTTGTTGTCTGATTGCTGAAGCTAGGACTTCCAATACTGTGTCGAATAAAATTGGTGAGAGTGGACATCCTTGTATTGTTCCTGATGGAAATTTTCCCTTATAGGAAAGGTTCTCAGTTTTTCCCCATGGAGGATTATGTTGGTTCTGGGTTTGCCATATATGGTCTTTATTATGTTGAGGGATGTCCCCACTAAACCTACTTTGTTGAGGGTTTTTATCATGAATGGATGTTGTATTTGTCAAATATTTTTTCTGTCTCTTGAAATGATCATATGGTTCTTATCCTTACTCTTACTGAGGTGATGTATTACAGTCAATTTGTGATGGGTATGCTCCTTTTTGGAATGTTTTTTTCAAGTGTTTCCCCCCGGTTTTCTAATGGATGGTAAGTCTCTTTCTTACTTGATTTGTGGAAGTTCGTGTATTTTGAATTTAGTCATTTGTTGGTTATATGAGTAGAAAATGTCTTCTTAATGCTTTTATATAAACAGCATAGATTTTTCATTTTGATGTTGTTATTCAACTGTACTCATCTTTTTTGTTTTTGTTCTTTTTTAAAGAAATTCAACTTTAAGGTCCTAAAGATAGTCTTTTTTTTTTTTCTTCTAAATGTTACTCTGTAAAACTCACCTGGAGATGATTTTTTTGTATTGGGCAAGATAGGGTCCTTTTTTTTCTCCTTAAGGAAAAATATGAGGAATTTGAGAAACAAGACAGAGGACCATAGGGGAAGGGAGGGAAAAATGAAACAAGATGAAACCAAAGAGGGAGACGAACCATAAGAGACTCTTAATCTCAGGAAACAAACTGAGGGTTGCTGCAGTGGTGGGCGGTGGGAGGGATGGGGTGGCTGGGTGATGGATGGACATTGGGGACGGTATGTGCTCTGGTGAGTGCTGTGAATTATGTAAGACTAATGAATCACACACCTGTACCCCTGAAACAAATAATATATTATATGTTAATAAAAAAATTGGGAGATTGAATACAAAAAGAGCAGAGCTCAGAACCTAGAGGAACTCACCCACAGCCATTAGAAATGTCAAGAAACACAGTGAACTCAAAGGGTTCAGGGGTACCATGGTTGTGTTTCTTGTCCCCAAATGCTTCTGGAAGTTCATTTTGAATCCCATTGCTGCTGCCAAATCTCTTAAATAACAAAAATTCAATCAATTAAATTTTAAAGATCTAAAAAAAAAAAGGATATCCAGTTGCCCTCATAACATTTATTGAAAAAAGTTCATCCTTTCTCCTCCAGTCTGGCATACTACCTCTGCTAGATATAAAAATTCCATGTATTCATATATCTATTTCTGATTCCTTTATTCAGTTCCAATGATCTTTGGCTAATGTTGTGTAATTTCACACTGCCTTAATTACCATACTTTTATGTTAAGTCTTATTATTTGATAGGGCAAGTCCCTCCAAGCCTTTTTTGATTCAAGAGTTTCTTAGCTATTTGTGGCCCTTCAGACTTGTATATGAGTTTCAGAATTAGCTTGTTACACTCACCTCTTGAAATGATATTTGAGATTGTAATTATTCAGTAAATCAGTTGGGGAAAATTTAATGTCATTATATTATTCAGTGTTTCAGTTCACCAACATGGACACTCTCTCTCCCCTTACTGTCTTTACTGTCTCTCATTTGGAGTTCTCTTCAGAAAGATCTTATATATTTCATTGATTTTCTTCCTGGATACTTCATTTATTTATTTATTTTGGGGGATTAAAGATTATTTCTTTATTTATTTGAGAGAAAGAGAGAATGAGAGAGAGAGCATGAGAGGGAACAAGTCAGAGGGAGAAACAGACTCCCTGCAGAGCAGGGAGCCCAATGTGGGACTTGATCCCATGTCTCCAGGATCATGACCTGAGCTGAAGGCAGTTACTCAACTAACTGAGCCACCCAGGCACTTGTCTCCCTGGATACTTTAAAAGATGTTCTTGTAGAGGCTTCTGGGCAGCTCGGTTGGTTAAGTGTTGAATCTTGTTTCAGCTCAGGTCATGATCTTGGGGTCATGAGACTGAGCTCCACTCTAGCTCCGTGCTGGGTATGGAGCCTGCTTAAGATTCTCTCTCTCTCTGTAGCCCTCTACTCCACCCCCATGCGCACTCTCTTCTCTTTAAAAGAAAGAAAAAAAATGCTATTGTAAATGGTATCTTTTTTTTTTAGTTGTTTGTGCTGGTATGTAGAAATATAATGGAAACTGTTATATTATTTGTTTTAATCTAGTAACCTTGCTAAACCCTCACAAATTTTATAATGTATCTTATATATTTCTTTAAATTTTTTCTCTCCATAATCATAAAATCTTGTTTCTTTCCTTCAGGTCCTTATACCATCTATTTAATTTCTTTCCTATTAATCTGGCTAGGACCACAGTGTAAGAGCTGAATGGAAGTGGCAATAGTGGGATCTTTGTCTTGTTCCCTTTCTGAAAGTGAACACTTTTTTTCTCCTGCCACAGGCTTATTTGTACAAATAGCACAGGAGGACACTAGCCCCATCCAGACAGAAGCTAAGGGGTTACACCAGTCTTTCTGTCCTCACATTGGCAGATGGCAGCTTCTAAGCTGGAGACTTTGTGGGGGCCTGAGATATTTTGGGAACCTGAGCTGCACCAAAGAGGGGCTGGAGCTTGGATTTGAAGCCACAGCCTGGGCTTTGGTTTGAGCCTTGATCTTGGCATTTGTCCAGTAGAGCCTGAGACCCTTGGCAGTGTAGGCATGAGCACATTTCCTGAGCTTTGGTTGAGCTTTAGTTGAGTTTGTGGCTGCAAACCGTTGGGATCTTGGGCTTGATCTCCTTGAGGTTGATGAGGCCCTTGACAGTGTCGGCATGTGCACTCATGGCCTTGGTGGTGTTGGCCTGCATTCTCTCTAGGCCTTTCTTGTTGTGTTTTTTGGGAAAGCACATGTTCCTCAGGAACTTTGGGTCTACCCCCAAAGAGATTCATATATTTGTGACTGAGGTTTCTTGATGCCATTTCTGGGCCATTTTCATGACTGGCTATGCATGGTGTGGTTCTTGGACTTGGCCATTTCAGCACCAAATTCCATGGCTGCTGAAGTGCCTTGGACAAGATGAGAAAGAGCTGAGGGGGAACATTTGCAGTGTTTCACTATGAAGAAGGTTTTCTGTAGGTTTTCATGTCAATTATAAAAGTTTCTGTTTCTGCTTTGCAAAGACAAAGTCATGAATGTGATTGAATTTAGAATTTTTTTTCAGTGCTTTCACTACATTTCTTGAAATGCTCTTGTTTTTCCTCCTTTAATCTGATATTGTAGTAAATTAACCAATAATTTTTCCTAATGTTCAATCAGCTTTGCATTTCTAGGATTAATCCTACTTCATCATAATGCATTATTCTTTTTCTAAGTTGCTGGATTCATTTAACTGATACTTTATTTAGGATTTTGGTACTTATATTGTTAGTAAATGAGGCTAATAATTTTCCCTTTCTTGAATTGATCTGGTTGGGTTTTCATTTGAAACAGTTATTCCAGCATCACAAAATGAGTTGGGAATTATTTTGCTTTCTTTGTATTTTTTGGATGTATTTGTGTAAATTGGTGTTCTATTGCCCTTCAGTGTTTTTTTTTTAATTTAATTTTTTTTCAGTGTTCCAGAATTCATTGTTTATCCACCACACCCAGTGCTCCATGCAATACATGCCCTCCATAACACCCACCACCAGGCTCACCCTCCCACCCTCCCCAAGAGCCTCAGTTTGTTTCTCAGAGTCCATAGTCTCTCATGGTTCATCTCCTCCTATGATTTCCCCCAACTCACTTCTCCTCTGCATCTCCCAATGTCTTCTGTGTTATTCCTTATGCCTTTCAGTGTTTGTTAGCATTCATTAGTGACACCTTCTGGGCATAGAAGTTTTGAAATGTTTAAAGATGTTGAGGTAATGGTAGTTTCACTTAGAGTTGTAAGAAATAATAGAGTGGTCCATGTACTCTTGGTCCAGCTTGCTCCAAATGTAATATTTCCAAAACCACAGTGCAAAACCACAACCAGGGGACTGACAATGATACAATCAAGACACTGTATTTCCATCACTACAAGGATTGCATGTGGTCCTTTTAATGCTACTCCCAGCTTCCTTCCACCCTTGAACACTTTTCCAGTCTTTACGACTGATCATCACTTCTCCATTTTTATAATTTTGCCATTTCAGGAATGTTACATAAGTGGAATCATATAGATGGTTGGCCATCTTTTGGTATTGATCTTGGCACTCAGCATAATCCTCTGGAGACTCATTCAGAGTTGTTGCATGCGTCAGTAGTGTTTTTGTCTATGCTGCTGAGCCGAGTTCCCTGGTGTGGATGTAATGTATTACAGTTGGTTGAATTGTTCACCTGTTTAGGAACCTCTGAGCCACTTCCAGTTTTGGGATGTTTTGAATAAAGCTGCTATGAGCTTTGGTAAATGTGTTTTTGTGTGAAGATAAGTCTTCATTTCTGTGGGATAAATGCCCAGGAGTGTAATCATTGGGTCCTATAGTAGCACATGCTGATTTAAGAAAGCCAAAATGCTCAGTTGTTTTCTGGAGTCTCTTCCCCACCTGACATCCCCCTCCAGTGTGTGAGTGATGAATGTTGCTGCAGCCCGGGGACTATTTGCTGTCTCTAGTTCTTACTTTAGCAGAGTGGGATTTTAGTGATCCCCAAAGGCATATCATGATGTTTCATTGCGGTTTCCATTTGTACTTCCCTTTTGGCTAATGATGCCCATCTTTTCATGTGCTTATTTCTTATCTGTATTTCCTCTTTGGTGAAAGGTGTTAGAATTTTAGAATTCATGTCCTTTGTGCATTTTCCCAATTGCATTGCTTGCTAGTTTAGTATTGACTTTGGGTGTTCTTGTATTCTAGATGCTAGTCTTTTGTTGGATGGATGGTTTGCAAGTGTTTTCTTCCTATCGCTTCTTTTCATTCTTTTTTTTTTTTTAAGATTTTATTTATTTATTTGACAGAGAAAGGGAGCAAGCAGAGGGAATGGCAGGCAGAGGGAGATGGAGAAGCAGACTCCCCTACTGAGTAGAGAGCCCGATGGGGGCTCGATCCCAGGACCCTGGGATCATGACCTGAGCTGAAGGCAGATGCTCAACTGGATGAGCCACCCAGGCGCCCCGCCTTTTCTTTCTTCTAACAGTATCTTTCACATAGCTAAAGTTTATAATTTCTATGAGTTCTAGTTTATCACGTTTCCCTTCAAAGATCATGTTTTTGGTGTCAGAAGGTCCTGAAGGTGC